>JAQGBX010000804.1:0-30476 GCA_034698745.1 Megaphyllum sjaelandicum
AAACTTAATCGTTAATGCATATCAATTTTTTTGTCATAATGAGATATAAAATAACAATTGCAATGAGAATTAAGCTTGACAAAACACTAGATTTTGTTAAGTCTAGCTGATGAGGATTGGGGATGGAGCTGGTAGCAGACTGAGTGAAGGGAGAGCATTTAGCTTTTATTTGGACAAATTTCCCTGACTTCCCTGACCACTTTCTTTTTCCCTGACTTTCCTGACCTGTGGCCACCAGTGTTTTTTATTAAAGTTAATGTAATTATTATTGTTGAAGTCATGTTTTTTTCTGAGTTCTGATAATACGAACAACGGTTTAAACGAACACATTTCGACATCCCTTCGAGTTCGTCAAGATTCGACTGCACTACATACGCGAAACCCCAAATAGCCTGTGTTTAACACAGGTCTAACAATTACATGTATACTGTATTGAAAACCTTGCATAACTTTCGTTGAGAAACAAACAATCTTCGATGACGGATAATTTTAAATAAGCTAATAGTGTACTTCGAGAGATTGTGTACATGTAATAAAAGCATTGTAGTGTGTTTTTATTTATTTGTTTATTTAATTCTTGTCGAAATAATGTTTCTTCTCAGTTCTGATAATATATATAGGCTATACGAACAAATTTTTGACATCCCTTCTAGTCAAGATTGGACTGCATGCGCTACTTGTACATATACGGAACACACAATAGCCTATGTTTAACACAGGTCAGCAGACAGATAATTATCGGGAATTAATAAATTTGACGCCATGGTGGCCACATAGATAGTCCGTCCATTTCCGTACAACTGGACTCAAAGAATCGGAGCCATCATAAATCACGCCTCAACTATTTCCTGCACCGCATGCAGTTGAAGACATCATACATACTGACGGTGCTAATGAGCACTGTCCAAAACGACAATTTCGTGCAATTACGGAGCATAAGCCTTCTGGTGCTGTTGCGTGATCCCAAATATTAGTTGAACCCGAGGGTTATCGGATTTAAATTATTCACATCCAATGTAACTAAATGCATTCACGTGTGACTCTGCACAGATCACGCGAGTAAGGCACTGCAACGAGATGATAAAATACAGGACGTGTCAAGCTGCATGCCACGTTTGACACGCGAACACATGACCGATACAAGGGCAGAAAAAAAATATGAAATCTAATCTCCCACAACAGAGTAACCATGCAAGAACTATACGTTCTGCACTTCCTCCAAAAATAACGAGCTATACTAAAAACGAAGATCGGTAAAGCAAATTGACATCTTCGAATTAGGGTCCAAATTTCGGTTGTTGAAAACTATATCATTTCGTGGCTTTTTGTAGAACCATATAATTGCGTGAACCACGGGCACGAAGGAGGACATAATAGCAGACGAAATTTTGAGAGAATGGCAGTGTGCAATCGATAAGCAGTTGGAGCGATACTATAAATCTGGTTCATCAGAAAGACAAAGAAAACAAGCCATAATTCACGAATGGTCCCATCTAATAAATCTTTTAGAGAAATACTACGATATAGAGCGAAATGAAAGCGCGCACATAATTTATTTGAGCATTAATAAAAGATAAGCGTAGTTTGGGGACGGGTTATAAGATTTGGCAAAAAAACAACATCCTTCCGTTAATCATTCTAGGCTAAAGGGCTATCGGAGTCAAACTCATTTTTCAGAAAGGCAATCAGTGGCAAACGCGGGTTTATTCATTCATTAAGCCCCATGATGTGCGAGCAAATTTTTCACACTATTAAAATAGGTAAGTTCACGTGTTCGCTCCACCTCTCTCGAAATAAGCGTCTTCTCCCCACTGATTTTTGACCCAATTCAAACAGAACTGACGAACAGACCAAACATCAGACCTTTTATGAAGCAATTTAGTCACGAAATTTTGCATCATCAAGGTGGCCACAACATTTTTATTTTCCATTTCCCTGACTAAAATCCAAAATTTCCTGACCAAAACGTACTCGTTAATGCATACAATTTTTTTTTGTCTTAATGAAAAATAAAATCACAATTGCAATGAGAAGCTTGGAAAAACACTAGATTTTGTTACAAGTCCAGCTGAAGAGGATTGGGGATGGAGCTGCTAGCAGACTGAGTGCATGGATAGCATTTTGCTTTTATTTGGGAAAGTTTCCCTGACCATTCCCAAACTATATCTGACTTCCATGACCACTTTCTTCCCCCTGACATTTCCATGACTTTCATGACCACTTTTTCTCCCCTGACTTTCCTGACCTGTGACCACCCCGATCATATTCGGTCATTTTTCGTTAACTTTCGCTTTTCCGGAAAGTCGAATGGCAATTGATTTAGAACGAGTCACCATCTTTATGTCAAACCAATTTCAGATATTTGTTAAACAAATTAACTTTTCAGCGCATGTTTCCCGGTAAAGTGCAATGAAAAGCTTGCAATGAACTGCTTTTGACTAAGCAGATCCAATTGCATACGTTAATTGCGTTGGATTTCATTAATTAAGATATTCGTCAGAGAAAACAGCTACACGATTTCCATTTTCTATAGCGTTATGCGTGATTGACTTTACTGTCGTTCCAGAATAAGTTTGGCGTATAGTTCTGGTGCTAAATGAATCACTGCATGTCAAAATCTAACATCGCGTGATGGGTCGTCTTTAAAGAACGTTCATTCTCTCATATACAAGCACCATGGTCACAAACTTAAAATTTAAGCCGTTCATGAATGGACGAATCTCGTGAGCTTCAAGAAACGAAAACTATTACTTATGAAATGTGTACATGGTAGAAGCCTCGTTATTTTCGTTGCTATATTTTGTTCTTGATACTTTTATGGACGCCATCTATCACGTCATCTTGGATTTATACGTCTGGGCATTTTCTGTTCGCAACTCAAGCCTGCGATCCATTAAGTTGAACAACATTTGTAATTTCAGACATTTACATCGAGAAAAACGAGAGTGACGATCAAGGTCCATGTTGACAATGGACAACGTTACTTATTCATTTCAAATACATTACATGCAGACAACACGTAACATTACGTGGAATTACACGTCATCACATCTTCCCAAAATTCGCATGTTTATATAGGGTCAACCTTGCACAACGATTAATTACCAGAGTTGAGGTTTGGCTGCTCACTGTGTGGGCCTGCAACAACATTCGCAACGAAGGCAGGTTCAACGCCCACTGCGATTTCAAAGAATTTCTTAATGAAAAGAATGGCCTAGGTCCCCACCCGAAACTGGATGAAGAGATCGATCCCAAGGACGTCTACCTCATTAACGTTGAGTGCCAAAGGCAGAAAACCATGCACTGGATATATTGTCAATCCACGGATGTCGAATGAATTTAAGCCCTCTCGACATAAACGGTGGGTACCGAACACTGTTTCGTTCAGAACGAAATCATTATATATCCCGAACACAAAAAGGCACATTAGCCAATTGCAAAGATGCTCACGGGGGATATGCGGGTCCAGTTTGGGTCAGGTTTCCGCAACAGATGATCTCCTTAGCGAGCAAAGAAGATGGGGAAAAAGCTCATCAGCCCGAATGATTCTGAGGATGACCTGAGAGGCTGGACGTCTTATGTCATGAAAGATTTCTACCGTCTCCTTTCTGTTTCAAAATAATATTTTCCTATAGCTAATTTTTTCTGACAATAAGAGTAGGGCTTGTTTCGTCAATTGGTCAACAACTGATATTTTATCCTGGGCTCGTCCATGAATGACGTCATGGATGCATGTTCTGCAAGGGCGAGAGCGACTTGCAAATGTGACAAATGATTGAATAGGCAGACTGCAGTGACCATCTCTCAAACGGTATACGTAAAACAAAACAAAAAAACTTTGCAGAAACAAACACCCACCTGAATGCCAACAAAAAAAAAATCGATGCTTTACCAAATTGCTACGGCACTCTACCTAACTGATGGTGATGTGTTGGGAAGATACTGATGGATTGAAATTTTATGTACTAGGCTTACCAAACATATTCATCTATTTTCCCCTTTGAGAAAAACTGAAGATCGAACGAAGACCTGAAATCAAGGCGCAGCCATGCGCGATTTATAACCATTTGCATATTCGTCGAAGCTAGTTTATTTGTCCTAGTCAAGCCAAGATTGACACGAAGAAAAGCCGGTGAAAGGCAGCGTTCACGTTGAGTTTGTTTCCAGTACTGTAGCTTGAAACTGGTGTCACTAATGGCGAATTCCACTAGTCCAAAAAGAGTAATGTACCTAGCTCGGAGTAACCGAGTGTACACTGGGGTACTCCGAGAGTACTCCTTTTGGACAAGTGGAATTCGCCATTAGTGGTAAGCGCCTGCAATCCCTCTAAGCGACACCAGTTCAAGCGACTGGAAACAAGCTCAACGTGAACGCAGACTTAGAAAATTAGTCCAAATTTAAAGTCCAATATTATTTAATGCGAAAGATGGAGTGGTCACTATACACAGGACATCACTTTATAGGGATGAAATTAATCCACGCCCCCTCTCCATGTATCTCGCAAAAACCTTTCAGTCGTATAGAAATCATCTTCCCCTGACCAGGACAATAGACATTTGACGGGGTGGGAGTAGACTTACCATGACAAAGAAGATGGGATTAAACAGAACACACTGCACAATCAAAAACCGAATCTCCGTTACATAAAATAATAAAAGGTTGACAAAAAATTTTAGGGAAAAAAAAATTGTTCGCGTCGTTGACCATGCACTGACCACCACCGCAACATCAATATTCGCCCAGAGATGATGATCTATCTGGCGCGCACGTGTGCATGCACGAAGGCAAAACCCTTTTAATTTAAAAGGAAATTTTTCGAACGCTAGAACTCGGATGAAAGATAAATAAAAAAAGTAGATCGCTAAAGGATCAAGTCCTGGATAGGGGAGGATAAGCCGCACCCTGCACTCAGGCACTTACCTAGCTTCCCTGAGCCGTTTCAGGCCACTCATTTCCAATTCGAACGTCAATTTGCTAACTTCGCAGGATAAACAGTCACGCTCCTGAGTCAAAAGTAGCACCAAACTTTTCAATTCATCGATTTCGGAGAACTGCTTCTCAATCAATTGCTCCTTTTCTTCCAGAATCTTTTCGTAATCACAGTTTCCGTGAGTGGCCGCAGCATCCTCCGTTCCGGTTCCATCTCCGAGATTATTCGTAGTAGCCGGGCATTCGCCCCACGCTGCATTTGGATCCATTTCACTCATTTTTCAGCATCATCATCGACTTTAATAAAACTTTTCTATCCAACTCGATCGAAACACAAAGGCCGCTGGGGGTCTAGCTCCGGCAAGTGCAGTTTTTCGAAAGAAAAGAGCGCGACAAATAGCTTATTTTTCAACCGTCAACGGACCGCGGGAGTACGGGGGCGAAGTTGTCACAGCGGGCTTCGCGACAAGACACCGAGTAGCCAAATCCCGACGTTTCCTTCCAATCGAAAATGCATTATTCCGGTAATCCTTTCCAGAACGGCCACGAATGATCTCGATTGATTCTGTCACCCATTACTTGAATTTCTTTTTTGAAATCCCGTGTACCGAAACAACTTTCCATTTCAACGGCTCTTGCCACTATGCCAAGAATGCGCCGATAGGAGAGAGAGCAGCGCCATCTGTTACCCGACCAGCGCATCAATCGCTGTTGTGGATTTCTTGCACCTTGTTTTCGCGTTTATTCGACGATTTAACGCTTGACAAGGCCCTCCTCGAATAATAACTCGCTTTTAAAGACCAGATAAGAAAATTTCCATCGTGAAAAAGTCGTTGGTATAAAACTTAATCGCTCTTTGGATTTTTAGACTCGAAGACACCGTGCTCGAAGCTAAGTACGTTGCCCTAATCGATTCCGACATTTGATTCGATATCGGAGATATCGATACGCCACCACCGCCTGACATTTTTTCAGCTGTTGCAGCATTGGATGGTGTGGACTGTGGGAGGGTTTTTTTAGATGTTACATCGAGATCACGTTCAATTCCGGAAAAGCCTGTTCGTTCTGGTAGTCTGGTAGGTTATTTTATGTATAATTTGCCTCCTTTTCATGTTTCACCTAGGTGTGGATGTATTTTAGCAAGCGTTTGTCTATTCCCTTTAAATTTTCTCTTGGAAGTGCTGTTGATGAACGGCCAAAATTCGTACATCTGTTGAGTTCCTTTTTATACCGTGAAATCTAAATCTGGTCTCAAATTGTCTCGCATGCCAACAGGTACTTAACGTATGGCTAAAATTAATTTAAGTTTATACATTCACGCGCTCAATGTATATGCTCCTGAATGTAGAATAACTTCTTTTATATTGTGTCATGTAGCATACATGCATGTACGACAAGGGCATCCAAAGTACTGTAATGACACATCACTGAACTAGGCTATGAACGTATCTTAATACATTATTGCCTACATGTTCTCATTCCCAAGTTTATGATCAAATGGCATGGTCTAGAGGATTTTATATAGGCCAAGTATTTGTGGATTTTAATGTTATTTCATTCCACGCAACCACTAGCTGTTGACAAGTACCAAATACTTTTATAGTTTTATTATTTATAACGATTAAAAGTTGATCTTGTCATCCATCTGCTTGCAAAAGTCAAAAATGTGGAATCCCCATAACCCTGGTTAAATTTAGTAAATATATTAAAGAATCAGTTATCAAATTAGCGCTAACATGAAATTTTGATGTTAGTATACTCCTCTTAGCTGTACACAATGTTCGCAGCCATTGACAGATTACAGCATTCGAAGTAAGGCCAATTTTTATACGGTCAAACTAAAAAAGGTTTAATATGTACAATTGATATTCTTAATTTTCAGATGTAGAAATTCGCAAAGATGACGTGGCCAGCTTATACCATTCCCATAATTCCAACTGACTTGCGACGTGAAGAGACAATTCTACAAATTGCAGATGCTTTGGATTATATCGATAAAATAGCTAAGGATGTGTTTTCTCGCATAAGCCTGAGAGTTGCTGAAAATCGCAATCAACTTCAAGCAGTCAATGGACGTTTGTCCATTGCAAAACAGAAAGTAGAAAAAATTCGTGGCAGCAGCAAGGCTACCAAGGTAAACCAAATCTAGGTAACATTTGGTTTTTGAATTTATCAGTTTAGTAACAGCTTCCTTGATTTCTTTAGGTTTTTTCTGTTGCCAAATTTCCAGCTGCTGAAGAGTTTGTATACTATAAGTCGCTGTACGCCTCGCCAGCAATTGATTTCGATGCTTGCACAAAACCACGAGAGGTCTTGCGTGGTCGACATGCTGCAGTGGATGACAATACGCTACAAGAAAAGCTGCATTTTTATGATGTACGCCTCAACGTCTCAAGGAGACGTAACATTCGAGCCAAAGAAGCACCAGAAGAAGGCTTGGGGAAATTTCCAAGGCACATAACATCTGTCAGTTCCCTTTTACTGTTCAACACATCTGAAAATCCGTAAGACTATTTTTATCCAGATTTTGTAGTATTTCTGAAAATATAGGTGGTATTTTGCAATAATTCCTACCATAATCTATTTATAGAAGATGCAACTTTTGAAAGTAACTCTAATAAAGTAATAATAATGTTACCTAATAACCATTGAAGATTCATAATTTTATGTCCACCATCTTTGGTAATCTTTGATCATCTGATATTTCGCTCACAAAAACGTTTTAAAAATATAGTATTAAAATAAATTGTGCCTTGACAAAATACACTTTTGTTAAAAATTTGAAATAGACATACCTGCAATTTTCCGAATTAAGTGTTGCACATTACTTAAATGTAATTGGATGCGTTTCTTTCTTTTTTAAGCTACAAAAAATATGCTATATTAGATCCACTGGGAGCTGTGACGAAAACGAGAAAAACCCAAGAGGAAGATGAGAATGGTGACAGGGGAATGGGAACAGCACCATTATCATTTACCCAAGATCAGTTTGACAAACCAGTTGGTGGCTACTTTTACTCACCTGGCCTTGGACAAGTTCCAGAAATCGATGTACCTTTGGACTTGCCAGATCTGCCTGGTAATGCTGCACGTTTTCTTGTAAAATTGTAAAAATACTTTCATCAGTTCAACACATTTACCCCTTAATTTTTGGTTTACTTTTGAGGCATTGCTGACGATTTGGAATACAGCGGAGATACCGGTCCTATGATTGCCCCATCAGGGCCAACAGTTACCATCCCTGAATTACCATTAGTGGTGCCTGATCTACCTCAAGCAATAGTGAATTCTGGATTGCATGGGTCTCCATCTGCCTTCTCATCAAATAGTGCACCAGTGCCCTTTACGTCCTATCCACCTCCGCCACCCCCTCCTCCCCCGCCCCCTCCACCACCTCCACCAGTTGCAGAATCAAATGTTGCCTCAATGGGTTCTAACATTTCTCCACCACCACCTCCTCCGCCACCTCCACCCCCACTTCTTACTAAATTTGATGACGTTTCACCATCACAGGTAATATCATTTGTTTTTACCATTACTTAATAACGCTTCAAAGCCAAAAAAGTGAAAGATCATATAAATATCTGATAAATTTGAAAACTGAGTTTTTATTTTTTGGGCCGTACAACATGCACTCCATTTAAATTTCAACACCTGTTGGATATTAAAATTTGGTGCAAATTGAAATATTGTTGGGTAATTTAAAATCCAGAACAGTCAGGTCAAATTCAATTGTTTTAATTTCATTAAAAGGGCACTGCAGCAGCTAGTCCCCAAAATCCATCCCCATCAACTCCTGTGAAGGGTGATGCCCGAGCAAATTTAATGGAATCCATTCGCAAAGCTGGAGGTAAAGCCAATTTAAGGAGTGCAAAGGATCGTAAAATCGAAGCAAAAAAGAAAAAGCAAGAAGAGAAATCGACGTCAGAAGGCAGTGGTGATTTGATAGCTGATTTATCAGCAAAGCTGGCAATGCGTAGAAGAGGAATTTCTGGTATTTTTCCAATAAATTTCATTAATCTGAAAATATTATGTTACAAGATAGTAATGACACTTTCGTAACCCAATAGGTGCTGGTCGTGTAAATGACAACAATTCCAAATCTAGGCCACAAAGTGGAGGAATTGACAAGCTGTTTGCAATGATTCCCGCCCCACCAGTACCTGAGGCACCATCAGTTGCTGATGAACATGATGAGGCTGAATGGGAATAAAAATATAATGTCATGTTAAAACATGTTGTGCGTGCTCAGTTTATTACAGATTTAAATAATAAAATTATCTATTGTGCTTTACATAACTTTTTGTGGTTTCATTGGATTTACACTTTACAACACTTTAACATTCTCTTATCTTTGTCAACTTATTCACTGAATTCACTTTTTAAACATTTTGTTACATATAATCTTCTTGCTGAAGAACATTATTTTCAATTTTTCGTTTTGATGGCTCTATCGAATACAAGGATATAGTTGTTGTTGGATCTGCATTGTAGTGAGATTTAGTTACTGGAGGAAAACATATCCAAAAAAATACATAAAGACATCATGATGTTATTTTGTTTGTAATATCAACAACATTTGGAGAAATTTAAAAAAATAATACACAGTAACACTTTAATAAATTAAAAATCAAACATTTCATCTATTCTGACTGGTTATTTCTTGAAATGGAATCAATTGTGTTTGAACAATAGTATAGAAAGTATTGCCATCTTTGTCCATGCATGAATATAAATGGCAATGCAGGGCAAAAGATGATTTTGTCAAACAACTTGGTTGGTTACACAAACTTCGAAATAGTGCAGCAAATTGTTCCCTAACATCATGATCCTTAAGAAATTCAATAGGGGTATAATTGCGGAAGAATGTTGCCTAAAGAGAATTGAAAAAATTATCTATAATATTTGGATAAGATTATTTATGTACATTTCAAAAATCCCTTTGAACACTTACAGCATGGGGTCCATCTACCCATAGTTGTAACTTTTTATAGCTATGATCACATACTGTGAGACGTAAAACAAAAATTGGTTCCAATACCTTGGTCATACCGGCTGAAATAATAAGTCCATTAAGTGATGATACATTCAAGTGAAATTCAAGCTTTTTTTAACCCATATTGCAACTTTGTTTTAAAAGTTTACTAACATGTGGATTGTCGCACGTTTGTCGCCCCAATCCTGTTGTTGCAAGTGCATCGATACTTGTAGTGCCCTAAATCTTCAAGATCTTTCAAATCCTTTGATGATACCCTTAAAAAATCATTTGATTTTACATTATTTATGGTTTTATATTTGAACTTTCCAAATGAGGATATTAAAATTCAAACTCACAAGTTTTGACAACTCTTACAGAACCATTTAATAAGTTTAGAAACTTCATTAGCCCTTGGGTGGATGTCAATTACTGCTCCAACAAAGCAAAATTTTCCTGGTACGGGCGACCTTTTAATTCTATCCACTGAACTTGGACGTGTTTGGCATTCTTTAACTGGATCTGAAAAATTGAAACGTTAGATAAAAAAACTGAACAATTTCTTTAAACAAATTTATATCCATGAATTATTTTTTTTAATTAAGGAAATTATAGTAGCCGCACTTGCACAAAAAATTCTTCGAAAAAACTCATCTGCTGTCATTTCCTTACAACGTTCTATAAAAGGTTTCTTTTGAGACAATTTATCCACACAAGAGATCCTGGCAGTTGAGTTATGCTTAACATTTTCTACTGGTATCTTTGAAGCAGAATCCACTGCAGCTGAGGTAATAGTGCATAATTTTGAAACTAAAATGGAAAGAAGCTCGTGATTTAAGAATCCAAAGATCAATTCGTTTTTTAGAAATCTATTGAGGTACAGTAGTACAATTGAACCTTCACAAGAATTTTGGTTTTTTGAACTATTATCAGTATGCATCTTTATAGATACTGGTTGAACGATGGCTTGTACTGATCGAGCATCATCTTCCTTTTCGTTTTTTCCTAGGTCTTTCCTAAAAAAAAATTTAAATTATGATTTCAAGAGAAGTCATATAAACAAACTGGAGGAGAACATTTGTGTTATAATTCAATCCTGAAATGATAAAAACTTCTTTTATTTGTTAGTTTATATTTTTACTATAAAGTTGAGTTAATAATACACTTCTTTTATAAATAAAACCATTATTAAAAAGCTATTTATATTGAATTAGACAATTTCAATTTTAATCCCCAATGGGGTTAATGATTTTTAGGTAAAATGTAAAACAAAATTGAAATATATGTAATTATAAACATACCTAAACTTTTCTAATTCAACACTGAACAATTTGGCAACTGTTGAATTTGGAGAACAAATCAAAATCTTCCGCTGTTTAATCCGTCCACCATTCATAGCGAAAACTCCCCATCGAGCTCTCACATTGCACAATTTCAGTATGTCAAAAAGCTAAATAATGGAAACTTTTTTAATTTTCTTAAAGGTTTATTGCCTTTAATTGATATGTTTAGTACAATTAATACTAACCTTAAGTGCCCGAGTCATTTCCATATATTCATCATAGACATTCACAAATACGCAGTACTCATCAATGTCATCAATGTGTGGGTCTTCAAACACTGTAGTCCATGAATCGTAACGTGGAATACATTTTGCACTATTCAAAATTCAATATAATATACATTGCAGAATTTCTTGAAACACCAGCACTTAGAAATATCCAAGATACAATTGCGTAAACTTGAATTACTGTTTGCATTTTGTTCCATCCCAGATTTTTAAAATCACTTTAAGAGGCTGAACATTATGATAACAACCGACCACCTTGACATCAAATGGAAGTAAAAATTAATAATTAAATCTGGATTAGCTCAACAGGATTATTCCCTTCACACATTTAATAGAACTCGTACAACTAACGGAAGTTACGCCGTTATTTTAAAGAAAACTAACGGCATTTGAAGACAAGAACTTATTTGAAACGATCTCACCTGACAGAATATGTCGAAGAACATATCCTCGTGGCCAATTACGCTCAAAGTAGGTTGCAAATGCTTGTTCTGCGGCTTGATTGTTGGAACGCCAAAATAGGCAGTGGTGCACTCAACTGACCCCTTAACGATATCAGGCCAGAGCTTCAAAGAATTTGTTTTTGCACTATCAGTATTGTACGGGATTCCAGTGTCTAAAAAGTAAAACTAACCGAAATTAGAGCTGAACGTCCAAGTGGTCCATGTGGTGTCATTACTACATTGTTGAGTTTCTGGAAATCAACAGTGTAAATAATGAACTAAACTTTGAATAAACGCCAAAGTTAGTCCAATAAAAATGTTTCACCATTTCTGTAGATAACATAAACTAATTATGTTATCAATTAATTTACTAAAAGTAGCACCTGTGGTTTTTTTTGACATAAATCCTTGCTTCAACGTTTCAAAGCGGGTAAAAGCATCACAAATTGAAAGAGTATTTTCTTTGCATACCAAGCCTAACAGGAAGAAAAAGGATTTACAAAATTAGTGTAGAAATATTATTGAGAAATCTATCAGATACATAGCTAGTAGGCTAATTAAAACCTTGGGAAACTAAATGTTGTATTTAATAATCATACCAGTGGAAGGTTCATTACTCATTTTTGGATGTGGATTTGATGCCATGCAAGGAAGACTATCATTCAAATTCCGCTCATCTTTCACTAATTTTCTCCTAAATAAATGTGGAGCAATAAAGTTAAGTAACATTAAAACTTCATACAAATGAAGTATAATAAAAATCAAGCTTGATGTAAATACCTTAACATGTTTAACTTATAATCCAAATCATTTGGTGCATTTGCATCGTAAACAGTAATGGATCGATATTTAAAGTACCATCCAGGAACCTTAAGGATGCCAGCATCAGCACGAACATTTTGCAGTTTCACAAAATCAAAAGGCTGAAAGGTTTTTTTAATTTAAGAAATTATAGACAAGTTCCTGCAATGTCCTTTAAAAATGTACAGAATCTCAACTAAATATAGTTATGTAAGAGACCGTGTACCATAATTACTTCAGCTTCTTGCATGTAAATGCCGAAAACATTTACATTGACACAATAGTCTTCAATATCAGCTAAGCTGGGATCTTCAAATTTTTTAATCAATAAAACTTCAGAAACACTAGTCCTACTTTTATTTATGCTAATTAAGAAAATAAAAAGTAATGTACAAATATTTAGAAATGAAAATTAGAAAAAAGAACAAACTGTAATTTATAAATTCTTCAAAATGTTAATTATAAACAACACAGTTTTACTTACTAAGGACATTTTGATCCATCCCAAACTTTCATAACTATTGTATCAAATGATTCCGCAATATAGTACCCAACCACCTATTAAATAAAGAACAGCCCTTTGAAGCATATAATTAAGTTTTTATTGTATTTTAGAATATTAATCAATATTTGTTTAAGTAAATAAATAACTTTTTAAAATTGAAAATGAAGTAAATGGGACAGCAAAACAACTTATTAAAAAGATACAAAAAAATAAGCTTAGCAAACATTCTCAAACAGATTATGCTCAAGAACTTTCATTTTTGATAAATATGTCAATAAGATCATTAAAACGCAATGTCTTTTTACCTGACAATCAATGTCGTAATATCCATCGTGGTCCAACTCTGCCAACTGTGATAATTTCCTAACATTTTTCGGATTATAGCTCTGGCCTTCAAGAACTCCAGGCAGCTCCTTACGGCAAGAAGCTTTATCAGCATGTAACAAGCCTTTGGAACAATCGTCCCTTGCATGAACCGGTGTGATTTTATCATTGTCAACATGATTTTCATGTGAAATAGTTGACTTTGAACGCTTTTTACGAGTATTTTTTCCAATTTTCATTAAAGGCACGAAGTTGCAGGCACTTATTTTTGTTGGGTTTGCACTAGTTATTTTCATTTCAGCTTCATTTAATTTTCTTGCACCATCACATCCTTCAGGATTGCTTCTTTTCTTAAGGCTTGGAATGCAACTGAGCATCTGTTCAGCACTGCCTTTTAGACCTTCAGCTTGCAATGATACTCCTTTATCAAAAACATTGGGGATCTTGGTCAAAAATCCTTTTGTAATTAAATGATTTTGTAGACCATCACATCCAGTTTCTGGTTTCCCAACAGCAGTCCACCAGCAAAATATTTCTTTGACCTAATTTGTGAGTTGTGATTGTAGCCGTAAAACAAATAAAATATATCAGTGCAAACATACTTTATCCTCTAGCAAATACATAACTACTTTATAGCACAAAGATTCTAACAAGTTACATTCCACTAGAGTGCATATGCAAAATTCCAACATATTAATGGTATTTCTTCAAATGAGTAAAAAATAGACATTATATTCTCCTGACATTTGGGATATCCAGAGTCAAACAAATAAGAGAATAAGTTTCATTAATATGATTACAAAAATAAATAATGTACAGTTATTTGAATGACAGTTTTAATATCATAAAAAAATTCTAACATCAGTTATTTTATAAAGTTTCGAGACTTTTTGGGCTGTTCTTACATTATTGAAAGTAAGAACATTGGAAAAGATCCATGCTCTAGCTAAGTTTAGTTTTTAAATGATCAAAAAAGGTTTTGTCAAATGATCTGCCTATGATCTAATTCCATTCAGGAAATCTTGAGAAAATAGCTGAATAAAAAGATACAATAATACTAAAACTACGATTAACGCTGTTAAATTTACATGAAAATCACAATATAGCATGTGTAATAATGCTTGAAAAATTATGTTCTCACTCACCTTTTGCCATTCAATGGAGTGAATTCTAGACTGTGAATGAAGAGGAAGAACGGAGATCCAATCATCAGGAGAAACATGGAATAACACACTCTGACATTCTGTTTCCATTAATCCCAAAATGGCACCATTCTGCTCAGTAATCTACAATGACCAGTAAAACGATTAGTTCAAATAAAGGTCTCCATAAGCAGAAATTATCTATAGTAAATTAACTTAAATAATGTAGAATAATGATTTGTGATTAAAAAGATAATTGGCTTGATCATTCCTAGTTACCAACATGTATAGTATTAGCACAGCATAGAATATAGTGTGATATGACGAACAATGACATAGAAGCTAAGTAAAGGACAAGTTATTGATATTTATAGAATTTTGTTTTGCTCCATTTGAGATTAATTTCATAAGACAAACCATTATGTTATTTTTTGTTTACTTTAAATTAATTTTAGAAAAATTAAACCCTTTAAAAAGCAAGGAAAAGTGGACGACGTACCTGCAAATGTAAAATCCTGAGAATATGACCCTTTTCAAAAGTAGTCAAGCTAGATGAAGTAACAACTTTGATGAGGAAAGATGAGTTTGGTGAGAAACACTCATAGAAAGATTGACGATCAACTGAGGGATCAGCTAGGATGATAAAGCACCTCCATTCTGCAATTAAATAAAAAAAAACACGAAAAAAAACGTGAATTTGTTATATTTAATTTATTCAAAAATAATACAGGAAAGCTTGCTGTAAAGTAGTCAACCAATAAAACCATACTGTATGAGCGTCTTATGTCTTCTACACTTCTGAAACCTGATTATTGTACCTTTTGCATTAACCTTTTCAAAAGGTGTACTTGCTGTTATTACTCCTAGGACATTTACAAATTTTTGCCCTACAGAAGTATCCATAGATTTACTTGTAGAAACGCTGGTCACCTTTTAAATATTATATTTTAAATTGGTTAAATTCTTTTTTAAACATAAAATGAAAAAAACTACCCCAAAAAATACCTTAAAATCTTCCATGGGCAAGGAAATATCAATACCTGCTGATATAAACTAGAAAACGACCACACCATGTGTTAATGGACCAACACTTTTTTAACATAAAAAAGTTATTTATCAACTTACAAATAATTTAAAATTCTTTTGAAACTGAGGTTTTGCAGTGACCTGGATTTGTAGATGAGGAATTCGCTGATTGGGTCTACACCTCATGCTGATATCAATACGTGCTCCTGTTAACATGATCAGATTCTGAATAAAAAATAAAACATGATGAAAAATCAAAGACCATTAACGAAAATCAACCCATACAAGTGAAATTTGACGCTTCTTTAATGACAGTTATGTGGTTAATGAGATTCATTTTGGTAATTCTTTTACAACTTGATTTATAAAGAGATAAAGGGTTATTATGGTTGGTTGATTAGTCAATTTTTTGGCCGGAATTTACATTCCTAGCCTAGATTCGAAGAACAATTTAAGCTATAATATACATCTATACAAAGACATTAAATTCGTAGAAGTATTTGAAACGTACCCCGTCTTTAATGCAATCGGCTAAGGTGGCATAAATGTCAAAAAGTTGGACCTGTACTTTTACCTTTGAAGAATCGGTTTCAGGAACTACAAAAACAAATATCCAGCTGAAAAAGTACCATATTTATTTTGAACATCTGAAAACATTCTGTCGACAAATGCTAACAGGAAATAATCTCATCAAAAGAAAAAGTTAAAATATGGTGGTAGTTCGCCCATTAGTTTACATCGGAAATAAAATCACACAAACCTTCATGAAGAATCAATGTCAACCGATGTCCAAGTTTTGGATGAAAATCTGCTGATATCGGGTTTTCAACCTGACCCTGCAATTGTAATAAAAAATTAGCCAATATATAAGATCGAGTTAAATACAGTAAAACCTTTAAAAGTGACCACCTTTGAATGGTGACCACCTGTTTATGTTGACCACTTTTTAGCGTATTGTTTTTTCTAGTGTAGGCTACATTTCTTTAATCCTAAAAATTCTTTGCATAGAGTTTAGTGAACACCTGTCTATAGTGTACAATGACCAGTACGTGTGTGTTGTCTTTTTTTGCAATTTTTACATTGTCAATAAACCTAAAAAGTGACCATGCAGATGGGTCACCTTACATTCTGCATGACCCTAGTGGTTCTTAAATAATTCAGTCAATCACGTTATTTGATCGAAAAAAATCTCTGACTTATAAACATGATCATAAGAAGCAAAAAGCATTTAAAACAAGGAAAACTTGGTAATTTTTCTTTAGAAAAACTAACGTGTAATAAGGCAATAAATATACTGTATGTAATGCACATGGATATGATGCTTTTGAACTTTATTGGTTTTGCGGTTTTTATTACATGTACATGTACGTATTAAGGTCTACATGTAAGTAGGCCTACAGTGTACATGTTCATTAATTTAATTCAGGCATTCTTTGTACAGTGACCAACATAGCATTTTTTTTGGTGGTCACTCTAAACAGGTTTTAATTTACACACTACATGAATGTATGACACTTTTATATACAGAACACGGTATATTTACCAAAATGTAATGATGGGACAGTAAGTTGTACTTCCGTAACTCATAGAATTGTCTACATTGTAATAACGTCCAATTTGCACTTGTTTGAAGCCTCTTAATACTAGAATGTAAATCACTCGATTGTAATGGTGGAATATAAACGATAGGAAACATTAAACGTGCTTCATTCCACTGGATGTCACAAAATACGAAGCTGATAAAGTTAAAAAGAACGAAAATGAGCGCAACAGAAACCTCCCCATTGCATTTAGTTCAATGGCGCTTTGGTTAAATTCCTTTTACGTTAAAACGCGAATGGAGTTTTGAAACCTTCCCCAATTTTGAACTTAGGGGCCATTCAAAAAGAACGTCCTGATGTTTAGGGGTACGTAGGGGGATACGGTGAGTCACGGACACAATGTGGACAGGGGGAGGGAGGGGGTATGACCAACTCGGACGTTCACTTGATAAAAATCAAAAATGCCAAATAAAATCACTTCCCAAAGTAAAAGGGAAATTGAGCTCAATAATGGTGATGTGGTATATGTGATGTACTGTAGGTGATGTGTAATAAATTGCAAAAGTCAGTAAACAAGGTACCTCGATTCGGTCCTGCAGCATGGAAAACCTGGAAAAGTCAAAACAGCTCAGCCTCAGGGTCTATTTGCAAACTTTCAAATTTTCCCAGTACAAATATGCACAATTTCTTGCCCAATATGCAAAATTTTTAACCTTTTCCGAGATCATCTTTAGCCTAAAAATTGATCCACATTTTATCGAGGACAAATTTGCAAAAACTTCCAACAGATTCTGAGGACAAATTGGAAAAATTCTCAACCTTTTTAGAGTACAAAATTTACATTGTCCGAGTACAAATTTGAAAAACTTTCAAAATTTTCCGAATAGAATTTTTTTTAAAAAGTTACGGACGTCCGAATGGGTCCTGATTGACCGGACACAATGCGGACAGGGGGTAGGGGAAGTTCAACTTTGAATGGCCCCTTATCAAGAATAGCACATAAACGACCCCCCCCCAAATCTCCAGAATGGGTGCAAAAATGAAAAAATAGACAATGGGGACATATGGGAACCATTTAATAGTGCCTAAAACAAACTGTAATGGCATCAAGGCCCCTTTAAAGAGCTTTTAGGTCCTATCTCTTAAACGGTAATAGCTACATAAAAAACGCCGATTAGAACGTTGTAGGGCGTCGTAGAATTAGTTGAATGGTTCCATTTGCAACATTTAGTTATAGATCGCAGCAAGACAAATGACTGCTGGACTTCTTGTATATTTGCACCCATGCATAACACAGCTACGTTGCAGGAAAGCTCTAGACATGGTTTGTTTAAGGAATCGAGCTTTCCTGTAACGTAGCGGTGATACAGTCTGCTTGGGTGAAAACACACAAGAAGCCCAGACATCATTTGTTGTGTGGCGATGGATAATTAAATGTTGCAACTGGAGCCATTAAACTAAATTTTTGACGCTTTACAGCTTTCTAATTTATTTTTCAATTTTTAGAAGATATATAGGACCTAAAGGCCCTCGAAATGACCCTTGTGGCTATATATTTTGGGTACCATTAAACTCAGCGCCCCAGGATTCCTATATGTCTTTATTGTCTGATTTTTTCATTTTTGGCACCCATTCTGGAGATTCAGGGGGTGTAAATTTAATGACCAAAAATGACGTCATATTCTGACGCGCTTCTGAGTGATTATTTTTGAGAAAGAAAAAATGCATAGAAACCATTTCATCCTTAATCTGTAGGAGCATTAGTAATCATATAAATTAATAGTTTGTCAAAATCAAAATATCTACTGTGAGCATGTGAATAACAATATATCTTTACCACCTCAGGCGCTAGGTAAAATGTGCTTACATCAGTGAATAGGATGTGATGTGAGGACTCCAGAAGCCATGTCAAACCTTACAGGGCACGTTAATTTCATGGTGCATGCGATTTTAAACGCTAAACCGTAGGAGATGGAGCAAATCCTCGAATCAGAAAGTTGGCCAGCGTTGCATAATTAGTGCAATAATAGTGTTTGTGACATTTATTATTGCTCGCATATCTGACAACGTACCTGGTTTTTTGTTGATGTGTGCATCTTTGCAGTAGCATCTATGCAAGGCAGGAAAGCTCAATTGAAATCTAATGACCTGGTTAATAGTAATCATTCCCCATTAAATAAATAAAGTAAACTTTGGATTACAAAGGTAGCAATGGACGTTTAAATTGTTGACATCTTTTATGACAGGACATGACTTAAATGCATTCAATTGTGCAGTTGACCTGCAGCCCCTGACGACCTAGTGGTAGCATTCCTGCCTTGCATAGTTGCAATGCAAAGATGCACACATCGGCCAAAAACCAGGTACATTGTCAGATATGCGAGCAATAATAAATGTCACAAGCAGTATTATTGCACTAATTATGCAACGGTCCAAATTAACCCCTTGTTTCATGGTACACGATTAATTTTTTTTTTATTTTTTGGATTTATACATAGTAAATGGTTAACGCTACTACGGTTTAGCGTTTAAAATCGCAATGACTGTTTGAAAACCAGAAGATCGGGATTGGATCATTGGAGCAGTTTCTCCTCGGCGAAATTTGGCTTTCATGCAAATAAATGAATCAAAACAATTTCGAAACTGATCAACTCAATTGCCAGACTTGGCCAAGCTGCTGGTGCAGTTGCCACGCGTCCGAAATAAGCAACAGAACGAAACCAATAAACGTTTTTTTCGTTGACATAAGCATCGCGACTGCAGCCCTGTGACCTTCGGGTCATGTGGTCATCTTATTTAATGGAATGTTGAATCTTTCTTAATTACCGGATTATAAGAATGTAATCTGGTGGCGAACCTTGTTCTTTATGGAAACTATATGAATGCATATTTGCATAATTAACGTTTTTAAGAGATATATAAGGAGAGAGATTGTGGGTGATATTGGGCAGTCGCCTGTTGACATGGACATCTAATTTCCATGACTTCTCCCTCAAAAATTTACCATTTACATGACAAGAATGTTGAATTTTCATAGATAAATACTTCTATTTTTCTTACATGTTTATCATATTTTTAATATCCCCTTGTAAAATAAGCGTTTAACCGAATAATATACATTTTTGTTTTCGAAAATTGAACTTGTATTATGATGTTCTATACCACATTCTTTCGCGGTAAACAATTGTTCATTTAAATTAATTAACGAAGATTGTTTTTGGAACATTTTACTTATGTTGTTCAAACAAGCCAAGTTATTTTTTAAAACCGACGAACAGAGAGCTGCAGTCGGGCTTTTCCCTGTAGAATCCCTCTTGATAAAGTCATGTTCCGAATCAGAGCTTTATTTATCTATTTCATCAAAGCTACATGTATTTACACATTTTCATTCTTTGCCACCTCATTCGCTTTCGTTTGGCTTAAAATAATTTGTTTCCAATGCTGCATTCATTTTATTTCCCTTTTTCAAAATTTTAGATAGCAAGCTTCTTGAAAGCTTCATTTTTTTTTTAAAATCAATCACGATATAATGAAGTCATTTTTTGACGTGCCTCTGAGTGTTTATTTTTGAAAAAAATATAAATGCGTAGAAACCATTTGAGGCTCAATTTGTAAGGAGCATAAATAATCACATAATTTAATACTTTGGCAAAATCAACATTCATGTATTGAGAATGTCAATATACAGCAAATAACTGTTCGAAAACCAGATGATCGGGATTGGATGATTCGAGCAGTTTCTCATCGACGAAATTCGGCTATCACTGTAAGTCTGTAAGTAAATATACTGAATAAATGTATCAAAACAATTTCGAAACTGCAGGCTTTTACGAATCCTTAAGATGCTGATCATCTCAATTGCCAGACATGGTCAATTTGCTGATGCAGTTGCCCCGCGTTATCCACCAGTCGTAGATGTCGTCATAGACTTTGATGTCCTTGTTGGTCGCTCCGTGCAGCTTGGCGCACAGGTCGCAGAAGTGTGAGGATTCCTCAACAACCCGAAACTTGGACTTCCACCGGAAGTACTGCTCATACAGCGTGTCGTTCGTGTCCAACATCTTCAGGAAATCGGCCAGATGACGTGGTGAGGCGAAGTCTCTGGCGTCGATGTAGGAGTTCGGAGGAGCGATTTCACCATAGTTGGCGCCGCCATACACCACCGGCACGGTGTCATGTCCCAGCACCTTGAAGAACTTCTCAGTGACGTAGTCACGGCAGATACTGTTCTCAAAGGACAAGTAGAACTTGTAGTCGCTCAGAACATGCTCCTGGCAGGCGCCGCCTTTCTCGCAAGGCTGGGCGTTGCATTTGCCAAAGATGTCCACAGTCGTGTAATTGAGCAATTTATGCACATAGTTCTCTCGATGCCCCTTTGTGTGGCAGTTACTTACTAACCAGGATACTAGGCGGCGCTTCTTGCGACGTCGCTTGGCTGTGCCGCTATGGTTGCCTTCAACGCCTCCTGTGTCGAGAAAGTGTATTATGAGTATTTAATTAGCAAGGGGGACTAATTAATTACATTAAGTTGTTACATCAATGCATGGGCGTAATTTTATACATAACATCTGGTCATCCGACATGCGCGTTTATTAACTTATTTATTAGTTAACTACAGTTACAACGTAGCTAATTATTATTAGTTGCATGTAACTAACAACTAAAACTAGCCTATATATACTGTATTACGCAACGAATTTTAATAACTTTTTTATTTGTAGTTGGAAGAGCAACTGAAACTATTTAGTTGAGAAAAAAATAGTTCCAAGTACAACTAACAACTATTGGTTTATTCGTAATATTATGCAACTAATAAGTAACTTTTTTCCATGTCTTTTAAAAAATTATTTGTTTGCTTTTCTGGTTACCTGAAGTCTGTAACGGGCATACATGTATTTCGAGTATTTTTAAGGTCGACAAAATATTTTGAGTCTAAAATGCTGACACTTACATGTATATTATTTATGAATACCAAATAATCAGTATATCGACCTTATCCTTCTTTTAGAATGATATGAATACAGCCTTTGTAGGTTATCTTTCTTTATACATATACATGTAGATTACAAATGTGAAAATCTCGTCAAGCAAACAAGTACCTGTATTAAGATTGTTTTTAATATTAATGTACAGTATGTTTCATCATGTACATTGACCTACATGTACATGTATAGTGTTTACTTATATTACCATCTATATAATCCAAGTTTAGCAATATGCTATAGTATATAGTAGCTTTCGCTTTGACTGTAACAATATAATAATAATAGGCTGAGTCCATAGTGGAGTTGTTGTCCAGGCGCTGTTTTCATGTCCATTCCTCCTTGTATCCAGCTTCCATTTTTCCCGCTTTGGTGTGCAAAGTGAACGCTGATATCAGCGTGATGTTCAAATTCCATTTTCTCGTAGCGGAGCAACATAGTGAATTTGCTAAGAACGCGCTCTCTCTAGCATCCTTTTCGTGCATGGCTCCACTTTTGACCAATAGTGATTAGTGTGCTACTCTGTGTACCCGTTAGCATTCAGCCTGGCTCGGCTTAGCTGTCACCTCGAACGCCATCATTGAAAACGCATGCCTCATTGGTAGCCCACTGGGTGGTGCTAGGGCTTTTCGGGTGCCAAGCGACTGACAATGGGTACACTATGGACTCAGCCATTGAAGGTAAACTTTTTAGTGTTGGTGAATTCATCGCAATTACATTTTGATTTAAGGCAGTGGCTCTCAACCTGGAGGCGATCGCCCCCAAGTGGGCGATTTGGGTTATCAGGGGGGCAATAAATAAGTGGGGGGCGATGAGTTCAAAAGGTATAATAAAACAATAACAAAGTTTTCAAACTTTCTTAATTTTTCCACAGTCCAATTTAAAAATAAAACATGTACTCCTGTTTTTTTAAATCTTAGTTAATTATTTCACTTTGTTCTTAAAAAATCTTTAAAAAATGTACATTTTACTTTTTTTCTATTTTATTTAAGAGTGACCGGATAAATCTGCATTGGTTGTTTTTATATATGGTAATAAAATTGTTTAAAATAATAAAACTGCTTTATTATTTACACTTAGTCAACCTCCAGAAAGGGGAGATGGGCCACAAAAGGTTGGGAACCACTGATTTAAGGCATAATATTAAAAGCAATCTTAATACAGTATGTGTTTATGTGACGAAATTTACCCATTTGTAATCTACATATATAAAGAAATATCATTCTGAAAAGGAGACGATATACTGCATAATTGGTATTCATAAATTTGATAACAACGTCACAAAGTACAAACAGGCAGAAAAGCGTTTTGAATGTAAATCACGATTTTAGACTCAAAACATTTTCCCGACCCTCAGAACACTCGAAATCTTTTCATTACGGGCTTTAGGTCACCAGAGAAAGCAAACGAATGATTTTTAAAAAGTGGCAGTGAAAAAATAATAGAATAACTACGAATAAACCAATAGTTGTTAATTCTCCTTGCAACTAAAATTTCTCTCAACTGATTAGCTCCAACTATAAAGCCTATAAACAGTTACATGAAGTTGGAAATTATAGTTTCAACTAATTTTTGCCCAACTCTGGCGTATTCGCTTATAAAAGTAAAACAATTCCTCAGACGGGGCAGTGGATGAGAACAATTTTTTGATTAGTCAATTACCAAGCGAATAGGCATAGAATCGCAATATGGCTAATTTAGAATCAAAAAGAAATACAGTTGGCATTGCAGGAACTTGTACATTGTCCATGTTCATTTATACTTTAATTTTTATCGGATGGTTATTTAGACATCTCTTTCACTCCATGTTTTAATACCTATTGCCTTATCCGGTGCAATGGGACGCACGTAAGCGTAGCGGGCAATGATGTCAGAATCAGAGCGATAGGTCATCGTCCAGTTGAAAAGTCCTCCGAAGGGCCGCAGATCAGGGGATGTGTGGCTGGGCGATTCCATCAGGAAGAAGACCCATCTTTGCGAGGGCGAGCGCCATTGTGGGAGGTCGCGGTACTCGGTGTCCCGGAAGTGGAAGATCACGGCATCGCTGGTGGCTATCAGAGAGCGGTTGTTGGTCGTCTCGCAGTTACTCACCGGACAGCGGGAAAACGGCTTGCGACCAAAACCGAAGTAGTAATCCGGACTGCTGAAGAAAGGGACCCAGAACAAGATGCGCTTCGTGGAATTGGAAGTTACGTCAGAGTCTATTAATAAATTTTCTAAAGGAAAAAAAATATCAAACATTGATCGCATATCCATCATGGGGTAGGCTACGTTCAATACCCTGGTTGGCTGGCCGGAATTAGGTTTTAGTGGTCTCGCGCTATATTATCTGAGATATACTCGAAAAAGGTGTTTTTTTTAATAACTCGACGACAGTTTGAGCATTTAGACTGTGATTTCCAGCAACATTTATGGGTATTTTGAGATTAAATGCATCAACAACTGGGTTGGAAAGGGCCCTGCTTGCCTGTGAGATACGGTGCGTTTATTTAATTTTTTAATTCTTACAATTCTTTTATTTCTGCTATTAATTTATACGTGGAGTCTCCAATCGTCGGAGTCGACTAAAATGGAAAATAATAAAAATAAATATTGTATTATTGCTATATTTTCCATTTTCGTACGTAAATGGGTGCCCATCAGAAGTTCTTGAAGGTGTGAATAAGTAGATTTGTGAAAAGTTGTGAATGCCCAAATAACCGAATAAGGCTGAGTGCCAACCGAAACCTCAACTGTAAAATGAATGTGTAATTACAATTGTTTGTATTTAGTTTATGGTATATATTTTGATTCAATTCAATTCAACTCAATACCCTACAGTCAGCAACGTATAAAATATAGTTATATTTCCACTACTGTGGTATTATTACATCGAAGAAGTTTTTTTTAAAAAAATTAAACCAATTTACGCAAATATCTAAAAGTATATCATCAAGATATAGTGTGGGCAGTCTCAGCTGAAATGGAGGCACACGAAACGCATTGTTGAAAACAAAATACAAGGCAAGTTCCTCTAAAAAATCGTCCACAACCGTACTTCCTTTTCTGTCTCTTTTCCTCCATTATATTCATACTAATTATTTTATACATGTTCATATGTGTGCTACTAACTCTGCTTATTGAAATGAGTTACTAAAAAGCAGTCTTTTCTACTAACATATAGCCAATAAAATATTTATTTACCTGTGCTGTCTTTCCATGACAGCTTTGCAGAACATGGAGGATTGTCGTCACCACCACAAGGGACGAGGAAGAACGTCACCGCCTGTTGATAATTCCGCAGGCAAAGGACGCTGAGCAAAATGACCACCAGGAAAAAACCAATGAACGTTATTCGGCGGCAGAAGCGTCGCGACTGCAGCGGCGCGGTGGCACTCATTGAAACTGATTTAATAAATATTAAGTGACAATGAAACGTTATTAAATATATTTCTCTCTCCAAATATTATAAGGTACATGTACAAATAATAGGTTGAACAAAGACGAAATGCCAGAATGAGTTTAAATTTTAAAAGTAGAAAAAATGACTAGAACTTAGACAAAAAAATCTACTCCAATATGCCATCATCGCAAACATGTTTGACTTCTAATTGCGCGCAACAGCACGCATATCATTGATTTATTTCTCCATTTCTTGTCACAACGTAAGGCTGTTATATTTTTTTGGAATTCATATGAGCTCATGATGCTTATCTGGCGTTTATCAGGCGTTTATCTGGCAAAAAAGGATCAACAGTAACTTGCGTCATATGTAAACATTGTAGTTGCATATGATATACAGTATGTCATGCGCAGCCATGTTGTTGTAGAGTGCATGGCTTTTTCGGGTAGGCCTACACACCAAAGGAACAAACTGAAACTTGCTTTCCGAATTGGAAGTTTCAGATTTCGTCAACTGAATTTCCAGTTTCGGAAACAAAGTTTCGTTAAAGTTACAACTTTACAAGATGGCGAAGTCGAACTTCCGAGCCATGACTAATTTCGCCTGTTCGTGAAAGACAATTTTGTATACTACTGTAGTATGCATCTCAATTATTTCATGAATGATGGAATTGAATTTGCATACTTCATAACTTCAAAGCTCAATCTGCACATGGAATCATGTAAATGATTTTAGATGCCTGTCATACATGTATTGCATGTATTGCTCCAATATTCGAGATGTCCTTTGATTCGGGCCCAAAATACCGACCACATGCAGGAAGAACATCTTCCAAAGTTCCAACACGAATGTTGGACAATTGACATTCGAACCTCGTAGGTTCGAACTTCAGCCAAACGATGCTACGTAGGAACGTTGGAAGGTGTTCGTAGCATCTTCTGGCGCCGGCTATAATATTGTAACTTTTTAAGGGTTCCAGTTTCAGTTCCTATATTTCCCAGCAAAAGCCATCTTTCCATTCTTGTTATCACATTATTAAATATCTATCAATAAATGTCTTTGTTCAAAATCGTGTTTAAAATTTTATTGAATTCGCAACATCGCAGCCATTTTTCATAATTTAAAGTTTTTGGGAATTTCCAAATTCCCAAAAATGTAACAAATTTTGCAATAAGGATGCACGGAATAGACTATTTAGTTTTTTTTTAATACAAAAGGGCGCTGAAATTAATCTTGCAGCCGACAGCCGACACCGCTGTCAAGATTATTAAGTGATAAAGTAATAAAGATGAAACGTGAAAGGTTTTGTTTGAACCTTGGGTGTACCTGCTGCTGCACACCTCCATGACCTCATTATTGAGCTTTGTTGGTTTAGCCGCCAAATAATAGTTTGCACTATTTTTATACCAAACTAATTTTGAAAATGTATTTGCCCATTGGTCAGTTGTTACATTCTCTATAGGCATAGTTAGCACTCGATCAGGCTGGTATTTATGAATAATGTGGCTAAACTATTTCCTCTTTACTATACACTAGCATCATTGACTAACATCTTGTGACAATCTATATATAAAAAAATGTAAAGTTCGTTTGTACATATCCGCAAATCTCCGAAAATTATTTACCGATTGCTTTCAAATTTTCACAAGACGTTACATTCGAATGTTCTTTTATAGTTTTTATTTTGATGTCACATTTGTGACAGTTACAAACTTGCTTTTTAGAATACAAAAATTACACTTCGTGACACCACTGTACTACGCTATCTGCTGGGTATATGTCACGATTACAAGCAGAGGGATACTAGGGATCACTTGGAAGAGATGATACCGGCACAGTGATACCGGGGAGAGGGCGATGGGCCTGAAATAGGGACTTGGAAGAGCTGATACCGGGGGGAGGGGTGGCCTGAAATAGAGACTTGGAAGGGATGATACCGGGATGGGGGGATAAGCCTAAAATAGGGACTTGGAAGGGATGATACTGGCATGAGGGGGGCCTGAAATAGGGGCTTGGAAGGGATGATACCGGGGGGAGGGGGAAGCTGAAATTAGGACTTGGAAGAGATGATACGGGAGGGGGGCAAGGAGGTATCATATAGGAATTAGACTAAGCCACAGCAACGCGTGGCCGGGCACAGCTAGTAAAGAATAAAAATTGACCCTTTCGTTAAACAGATCCTCTCGCGGATATCTACGGAACTAGCGTATGACCTTTTAAAACGCTTTTGCCCCCAGCCCTGAACAGAACGGCGCTTTCAGTGCAGAGATAAGTTGCACATGACATAGCCAGCATGCACCATCTGCACATGAAAGCTATCTTTTCATTATTAACGCATGTTTCCAAATATATGACCTTTGATTTTACATAAGTTACCTAATATTTCCTCCGAATTCTTTCTGGTTTTTTTTCTTCAAGTTTTAACGGATAAACGAAGGTTTATAATGCCAGTACAATGAATTTTCTGCCGTAAGATAGGCCTAATCTAATTAGTACAGTAGGTATAATGAAAAGAAAGCTTTCATGTGAAGATGGTACATGCTGACTATGTCATGTGCAACTTATCTCTGCACTGAAAGCGCCGTTCTTTGCAGGGCTGAGGGCCACAGCGTTTTAAAAGGTCATCTGCTAGTTCCGTAGAAATCCGCAAGAGGATCTGTTTAGTAAAAGGGTCAATTAAATTACTTTAGTGTCATATTTTTAAAGTAGTTTTTGTAGTTTCTGGTCTAATTATAAAATATACACCTGATCAAATTCGTTTTAGCAGTTGTTTAGTTAATTAAAAATGTTACATTAAAACGTTGAATGAATGCATTAACTAGTTTAGATTCATTTTGCGTGAAATGCTGGATTTTGAAAATGTATACCAAGGATGCCTTATGGCATCTTTTTTGTTCGCCATCTTAATTTCGTAATGAAATTGGCTGCCAGAGACGATAGGATAATATGACATGCAACATATTTCATATGGGTCTCCTTGCAGGTGTCTATATTGGTCTAAAGCATTTTAAAATTAAGATGGCTGCCGAGGAGACGAAGATGATCAATCATCAATGCGCAACATACAGTACATACTTGTAACATGGATTTATAGTGGTTGGCCATGTTGGTTTTATGCTATTCAGAATAAAAATGGCAACCATAGAGACGAGTGTTAATGGGATGGGTTTCCATGGTGGCCGTATGCTGTAGTTTTAAGCCGGCCATACACGAGGAAAGTTATATCTAAAAATTCGACATGTTCAAAAAGTTCTGTTTTTTAGAATGCGAATTACGAGAAATGCAATGTTTTAATTTGTCAATTGTAAAAACATAAATGAAGTCTAATTACTTTGTTTGAAATTTTCCTTTTAAAAAGCCATGGTTAGTAAAATGCTTAAAAATATGCGCTTGACTTTTCGGACATGCCTAAAATTGCCAAGTTTCCAGATATAACTTTCCTCGTGTATGGCCGGCTTTACATGGTATGACAGGCTGAGGGTCAGCTTGGTTGCCATGTTAGTATCGAAATAAAAAATGGCTGTCAAGGAGACGAAGTACATGTAGCTTAGGGATCTCCTTGTTGGCCATATTGGTGTAGTTTTTTTTTCCTTAATAAAATTCACTGCAAAAGTATTTACGCATGATGTTACAGCATAAGGGTATTCTTAATTGCGTGGTTACCACACAGAGTTTGTGAATGCTTACACCAGATGACGCAGTTTCAAAATGGACTAACCACTCCTTTTTTTCATCTTTTCAGTGGTAAATCGTCAACAGCGAAGAATCATGGTCACTAGAATCGTGAATCGCCATAGATGGAGCTTCCTGTTCGTTTGTGAAAGCCGCATCGAGGGAACTATCAGAAAGTAACCGGTCCAGTTTCAACGGCTGGGATGCTCAACGCTGGGTAATCCGTCCAAAACACAATCCAAGGATGTCTGCGTGGCACAGTCTACAAGGCTATCTCGGATATCGACCCAGTGGTGGTGAGAAACTGCACATTTCATCTAGAAAACATAGGTTTAATTCTTGAAATGACGAGGGTCGTCCAAAGACGGACAGACTGGAGGGTTATCAGGTCCAGATGTCATTTTCTCTAATGGCCTGGGTTGTTCCGAATAATTATTGGAGAATTTTCGAAATTTTGTCAAACGTCCGCCGAATGTTTGGAACATGTTCGAGAATTTGAAACGTTCGAAATATTTACAAAAACTCTCCAAATGTTTTCAAATTCGTTTAAAATTTTGGAAAATGTTGGACATTTTTGGAAAGAAATACAAATTTTCATTTGAGCATTTTGAGAATTTGTTGATTATGTTCGTGCATCTCTGATTCACGAAATACAGGGCTATTACAAAAGAATCACGAGTTTTAAAAATATATCTTTTGGTAAGTATTACAGATACAGTAGTAAATGACACACAAAAAGAAACGGCAAAAGTCCAAGTCCAATGCGCACTTGCAAACTTTGATTTAAACGCCCAGGTGGCAGCACGAACTCAGTATCCAAAATGGCGACTATGCAGCAGAAAGCGTTTTCTGCTGCCGAACTGGACACATTGAACATTTGTGATTGTATATGATTTAACTTGGACATTTTGACTTTCTCTTCATGTCTCATTTACTATTATATCTGTACATGTAATACTGTACTTTCCAAATATATCTTTTTGAAAACCCTATGCATGGTTCTTTGCTCGGATGATCTTCTAGATGCCTTCTGGGATACCTGGGTACTTGTGGAGGGCACTATGAGTAAACCCCAAGAAACTAAACAAATCGAATTAATTTGGAGTCATCTATATATATAAAAACGAATGTATGTGTGTGTGTGTGTCCTTTATGCGCTCTTGAACCACTCATCCGATTGCCAT
>JAQGBX010000805.1:0-30453 GCA_034698745.1 Megaphyllum sjaelandicum
AGAACAGACCCCCTTTGCTGCAGTGTCCAGTTCAGATGTTTTTGTGCAAACTGAAGGTGTGCTTGATGATGAGCTGCGGACAGTCTTGGACCTGTTGCAGGGGGATGAGGCCTCAGATTACTTTACATAAAGACATGTGAAGACCATGTTGTGCCCTAAGCCGGATTTGTTGAAGACAACTTTCTTTTTATGCATGATAATGCAAGGCCACACTCTGCAGAAATTGTACAGGAGTACCTTGCAGATGTTGCTATTCCAGTTATGGCATGGCCATCATGCAGCCCCAACTTAAACCCAACTCAGCACATGTAGGATGTGCTCTAGAGACAGGTTAGAGCCAGAAATCCTCCACCCGAGAGCATACCAGAGCTGATTATTGCAGTCGAGGAGGTGTTTAACACAATCCCTCAAGAGACCATCAGTAACCTTATTTCTTCGATGCCCAATCGTATGCAAGCTGTTGTACATGCATGAGGAGGAAACATGATGTTCTAAAAATAATGATTTGTTTTAAAATGTTTTGAATAATGTCTTCAAAACACTTAGGATTTGCAATTAAATTATCTCTGTTTTATAAGCAATTTGAGTAAGAAATCTGAAATAATTGTATTTCTAAAATCTACTAATCAACTACAATGAATATAATGCATAAAAGGAAGAAAATTAACAGATAGCTAAATAAAATTATTAAAAATACTTTTTTTTATTTTTGAAAATTGGAAAGTTCAATCCCAATGTCCCTTACAAGGGACACGAGAAAGATGGTTCTTATTTAGAACCAAGTATGGATGTAATAATAAAATTTTAACACAGATGCAATCTGCAGAATGTAAGTAAATTAACTAGCCAAAAAAATAACAAGATTTCATTTAAAGTTGATTGATTTACGAACATACATTCTTGCCAGTGATAAAAACTGTAAACAGTGTAAGTCACCATTTTTGAGGTTTCATAAAACCCGAAATAGTAGTGGTGAAAACTGAAACATAGTACTATTTGATAGAGCCAGATGTCCTTTTTAAAGGACACAGGGTTTTCAGACAATTGCATCTTAACATTAAAGTGCTGAAAATAAATTAAACTTGTCCCTTACAAGGGACAAATCACATTGGCCGGGTCTGTAGAGGATACTGCAGATATCGCTTACTTCCAGGTCAGCCTTAATGTTGATAAACTTATCGGCATAGCTAACCAGAAGAGCATCAAGTTTATCACTCTCTGTCTGTAAGACCCCGTTTGCATCCCGCAACCCTAGAACCACCTCTGGTTGCATTTTTCTTCTAGATTTCCCGTATCTCCAGTACTGCTTACTAGCCCCTTTTCCACTACCTATAATGGAACCCAAAAGTTTCTGGTCACTCGCTGCTATGCTGCACGCAACCAAAGCTTTAGCCACCTACTTGGCATCCCTATATGTCTGCCATGCAACTCTAACTGCCACTACATCCTCACCCTTATCCAACTGCCTATGCTCTTTACATGCAGCCTTACAATCTTTGATAGCATCCCGTACCTCTGAGTTCAGAGCTAACCTTGATCCCCTGGGATTGCTTATGTATTGCTTCCGCCCCACATGCTGAGCGCCAGCAGCAGTAATATTTACCTTCCACTCGTGATAACTGGAATCAACCCCGGCAGGATGTGCATTTGTCATGCACTGAGCAAAGATGCCCCAATCTGTCTTTTCAGAGATCGCCCAGTGCTTCCTATGCCTAACAACATTTTTTTCTACCCCAGCGACCCTGCCAAACTGAATGTTGACCCAGATCATGTTGTGGTCAGAATCTAGACCAATGTTGTTAAAGCTGTCAACCTCCATGTCTGATATCTTGTCCAGTAGACCAGGTTCCAACAGAATATAATCTAGGGTGTATTCCACAGAGCCATTGGTCCATGTCCCCCTGCCAACACATTCAGGCATTGTATTACCAATAACTAGCTCATTGTTATCTGCAAATGTGCGTAAAAGTTTGCCATTATAATTGTCTTTAACATCCAGCTCCATTAAGTGCCCATTGAAATCTCTTATTAATACTATGTTGTGCCCTTGCTTTCGCAACGCCATAATATCATTCTGTAGAATAGACCACCCCAATTGCCAATGAGACTCCAATACCGGTAATAATCATCCAGAGATGCTCAAATCTCGAGCACACAAAATCCTTCAGATGAAGAGCGCTATTCCAGACCATAAAAATACCCCCTTTTTCCTTGTCCTCAACCTTCCGTGATAATAGCTTAAGTTCAACCCCAGAAGTCTCTTGCAATACCTCATCTCCCCAAAGATGTGTCTCAGCTAGCCCAAGAATGTTGAATGTATTTTGCTGCACTAACTCGGCCACGGCCTGCCACTTCACACTGTTGCGCATACTATTCATATTTGCAAACCCTAGTTTAATGTTTGATTTTTTTGCATTTACGACCCTTAACTTTGGTCCTCTGTGGCACTATCACAGTGAGATCATTCACCACGTCCTTCAACACTTGGTATCTATTGGCAAGTGTCACGACATGGTCCGTATTCTCAGACCTACTGCATACAGGACTATCCTCTCTAATGTAGCATCGGTCCAGACCATGCCATGACTGAAAGTCACTCAGTTTTTTGACCCATGTAACACCCGTCCAACACTGGCCCACCATCCAGCAAGCGCTTCACATCCTGCATGAGATAGATGCACACCATCCCTTCGACACAGCTCCCTGTTTAAATAGAAAAATTTCCAATTGTCAATATATGTGAAGTCTTCAGCCTGACAGAGATCCCTCAACAAATCGTGCAACTGTGCAGCCTTACGTCGAAACGTGGATCGAGGTAGTACTCCGGATACAATCACGTCAATATCGCGAGATTTAAGCGACCGAAGAATTGTGCGAAATCCCTCCACAATATTCTCCGGGCATCTCCTCCAGAGGTCGTTGGTTCCCAAGTGGAGCAACACCCGTTTAGTTGACTCTTTACATACCATGGTTTCGCCGTTATGCGTGAAGAAGTCCAGCAAGGACATACCACTTTCCGTGGCATTTACAACTTTCCAGTGGCTTTTCTCAACATTCGCGATGCTCTGCAATTCTCTCGCTGCGGGACCTGCAATGGAGTCACCAACTACCACCAACTCTTTTACCTGCCTCTTCTGTGTACCTTGCGATCTGCTTTGCCTAGCAGCAAGACTTAAATCCTCCATTGGCCACTGCCTTTGAGGAGGAAGAATGACCCCCAGCTTTGGAACAACCGCTGGGACTATCACGTTAACCTTGGGTCCTGACCGCACCGCTGAAGGACCACTTCCGGATGCCGGGTTGGCCGAATCCGAAGGAACCTCCACTGGGGCTATAACATTATCCTCGGGGTCTAACCCCACCGTTGGACCTGCAATGGAGTCACCCTTTACCACCAAATCTTTTATCTGCCCCTTCTGTGAACTTTGCGATCTGCTTTGCCTAGCAGCAGGACTTAAATCCTCCATTGGCCACTGCCTTTGAGGTGGAAGAATGACCTCCAGCTTTGGAACAGCCACTGGGACTATAACGTTAACCTCGGGGTCTGCCCGCACATCTGAAGAACCACTTCCGGATGCAGGATTGGCCGAATCAGAAGCTATAGTTGCTGCCACCTCAGTAGTAGGTAGGGCAATCTGATCTGCAATCTCCACATTGCCATCTGCCTGTTCTCCCGCATAGACCACCTCCATTGAGTGTGACAGTGTTGCAACTGGCTCGATCTCATTAGCACTCACCAAGGGCTGGTTGTCCCGACTAATGGTATCCTTAAATTCAGCCAGCTGTGCTTCCTGCCTAGCGACCTGTAACCTTAAATCCTCCACCAACTTACTAAGCGGAAGGATTTCCCCCATCCTACTCCTCCATGTTCGAAAATCAGTGCAGCACTCCGAGCACATCCAAAATGGCACCTCCGTTTTGCCACCACGCTTCTTGCTGATACTTGGCTTACCAACGCACTCCCTGTGAAACTTGATTAGACATGTGAAACATTTAAGATCAGCCTCGTCAGACTCCTCTACGCAGCAACCTATTCTACATATCCTGATTGACGCCATATTCCAATCTCAGATTGTCAGACAGTCAAGGGAAATATCGGAAATATAAATAGAAATGCCTAAAAGGAAAGCACCTAAACAATACCTAAAAACACCTACAAAGCCTCGATGATAACAGCAAAGGTGATACTGTAACTTCCCTCTATTCTTCCGTCCACTCACAATAAAAAACTGTAAAGGATCGTCAGTAGTTCAGCCAGACAAACCGTCCAAACCATCTAAATCGTCCAGATAGGAAATTGTCAAGCCGCAAGAAACGTCCGTTCGTCTTCAAGTCGAGAATTGCCTTATCTTAGGCCTCACACACGTGCGTGGGAATTTATGCCTTCACCACACTGTATATTGGCGACACGTTGTGTGTCGATAATTACCAATTTCAGTTAATGAACCTCAGCCAAGAATAAATAAAGCTACTTCCCTTACTTTTATCAGCACTTAGACACCGTCTACCAGTGATTTAAAGGAATTCGTAAGGACACACGTGCGTGGTACATAGGCCTTCAACACTAAATGGCCAACACGTTGTGTTCCAAAAAAACACAAATTTCAGTAAACAAAAAAGATAGTCACCACTAAATAAATAATCCACTTCCCTTTACTTTCATCCGCAATACACCATCATTAACCAGTTAACTTCAGTGAACGATTTAAAGAATTTCACGAGCGATCGTTAGTCCGTACGCATCGCATCGCATCGGTATGCAAATTCCGATGCCGAAGATGCCGAAATACCGAAGATGGGCGTGGCTTCATCTTAGTGATCACCTCAGCCAACAGGCGGCGCTGCGGTGCTTTTGGCACATAAAAAAAGGGAGTGCACCTACTTATATTACGAATACTGTCTGTGGTTCACTAATAAATGGTAAAATTTTCAATGTAAAAATTGATAAAGAACATATTAAAAATTGTTTATGTAATCAACAAGCTGTTTTCAAAATTGGACGGGACATGGGGGGAGGGGGGGGGTTTACAGAAACGGGACAAGGGCGGACAGGGGGGAGGGGGGGTCTAAAAACCCGAAAAAATACAGGACATCCTTTATGGATGATCCCTAACATAAACAGCACGTTTTCAGTAGAGATAATTATGTTTTCCAAACAAACAAGTGGTGCTATATTACCCTTTTACAAATCTCTTTAGTGTCTGTCTTAATAGAAGACAAACAAAGCCTGGTATGAAAATATTATTGCAAATCTCTTTAGTGTCGGGCACCCCTTATGAGGACCCCTTGCAAGGGTCTCGGGGGCTCCTAGAGGTCTGCGGAAAACACCGAGAAGCACTGGTTCGTTTTGCCTGAGAAAAGCAGAAAAAAACATCCTTATATCTGGTGTGGTAAAATATTTCCATAAATATTCTTCCATCTGGTCAGAATTTTGCATGTCTGCATTTTTTTTTAAAGTAAATTTTATAGTTGAAAACTATACCACGTTGACGGCGTACCAAACAGCCCCTCTAATGTTTCAACTCCAGAGGCAGATTCGTTTTAATAGGGAAATGGCCTTTTTAATATAAAGCATCCTGTATTCATCGCCTTATAAATAAACGTCAATCAATCAGTGCATCACGCACTTAAACAACGAGGTTCAGATGGGCAATAACAGCATAATATTTATCCTCCTTTTCCGGTATTTGTTTTGCTCCAGTAGCCAAATGATATTCCATCGTGCACATCCATTGTTTTTGGATAACAATGCCCCGGCCTTCTACATCGTATACAATCCTTTTAGGTGCAAAAATGTGGAGATGCAATGGCCGCACTGTCCCGGCCTTATTCAGGTTGGAATGAATTAAAGAGTTGACCCGATTTATAATTTTGGAAAGCAGGCTAACATTTCAACGTGTTTTAATTTCGACACTGCGTAATAAGGGTTTGACATGGTTTTTTGTTTCGAACAACATGCACGCACGTTCGCAGTGCGGTGATGCAAGTCCCAAAACAAGTCGCCTAATTGAGCTTGTGTGCAAGACATAATATTTAAACAGCCGAATCTCCTGTAATTTTAGACGTCAACTGCATGGAGTGTACGTTTTAGAAGTTAAAAAAAAAGAATTCTGTTTATTAATATCCATCTTGAAGAGCGAATGCATGCAGCGTCGGGACGTTTTTAACGTAGAATAGCTTTTAATATCATTTACGAGCAACCGGGTGGCCAAGGTCGAAGGGCATGGGAAATGCGTATGTACGAATCACTTAACAGAATAGTCGGCAGCCATCTCGCACTTCTGAGAAAACATGTTTTTAATACGAAACGCGTTGCTCGCGCCATCTTTGAAAATTAAGGGTGCAACTCGATCGCCAAATGTTGACAGTGAACTCGAGTCCGAATAGTGCACGGTGAAAATAACTTATGCGAAACGTGTCTATAATAGGAGGGGTACTCATACGGACGCTTTGCGAATCGTGAAGTCACGTGTGCCAAATCGATCGTCACTTAATTGTTTTAAAAATGGATAACCTCGATTATAAACCAATTAACGTGTCGGTTTTGCACACGAGTACAAGTCGTAAAGTTTCTGTCTCTTGAGTACCGCTATTTGATTAATCGAACACAACTCGCCAAGATTTACAATTTATTTTACGCTGATGTCCCATTTCCCCAACGTGTACGCGATCATCTGGAGAAGCCAGAAAAATCATTGAAATTTATGTATTTTTTAAATTGCATCATAAGTTTACATTTCCGCATATCTGAGTAGATATGAAGTACATGCGCCTATATCTACACGTATATACATGAAAGCACATAGATTATGGATGATTAAATATGGTAAAATCGAAGCAAAGTATACAGACTTTGGTTTCTAACAAAGTACTGTCGTGAAAAAAATTGCAATAAATCAACATGGCGGATTTCACCAATTCAACGCGTTTACCTAAAGGTGGCGTTTTGTAAGTTGATCAAAAAATTACTCATTGGAATTACAACTGTCGTATTCATTGCGAAAAATTGACTGCATGCAGATGATGTACACATATAGTTATTGGGTGGGGGCCAAGTGGTAAGAGTGTGCATGGATTACCACTACGCGACACTGGTACGAAATCGGCTGATAAGCGACTGGAATAAGCTCCACCCTGCTCCCAGCCATAGTCTGTTATACTGCCCTGGAGCATGCCACAGATTACATTGCGCAATCTCAACATATTTTCACATAGTTTCAACCTCTTCCATTCTCCCTCCCCCCCCCCCTTTCCTATCGTGCCTGTCGTCAAATATGGACGACCCTTTCGAGTAAACTACTTAGGAACCAGAACTGTCAAGGAGATTGTCCTAAGCATCAAGATAGGCAAATTTTCTTCTGGGAAATTAAAGCCAGACTTAGACGTGCATGAAGTGCTGCTTGATTTATCAATGAAACAAACAAATGCTTCCAGGAAATGACTGTCAATATTTTGAAAATTCAGACCCATTAAGGATGTGAATTTAATTTGCCCCCGATATCCAATATGCAGAAACCTCCCGGCAATAGCACTGTCTTTAGCCATTGCCAAGCCTTCCATTTTCTGAATTATAATTGCTCGTTTCTCGTATTTAAATATTGTATGGGATTAGGGTGTGTTATCAGCCCAGACGTAAAGATTGCATTTTTGTTTACTAGGCTGCAACTGAATAAATTAGATTAACTGATCGAAGTTATTTATTGCCCCGAACACAAATTTTCGGATATCCTTGGACGTAAAAATTATAGATAATTGATGGACTACCGTGCCGACATTGCACGATCTCCAGGGCCAATTAAATCGTTAGATTGCTTTAATTGCAGCAAAATTTAAATTGAACGTCGCAATGTTTGCATTTGGCCTAGGCCTATTAATAGTGAAAAATGACGCCGTGATGTTACACTGAGGTGTCACTTCGTGCACTCCCCCACCCCCTCCCCCCCACAACACACCCACTAGCGAATAAACACGCAGTTTGTTTACTATGCAACTTCCTCTTAGTTTACTATGGCCAAACATTGGGCTGCCTTTTTTTATTCAGTCCTTTTCTTGGGTCGATTCCAACTTTGAAATTAAATCTCACAAGGATGCATTAATTCACCCAGTTCAGTTTTATGCGCTTAGGGGGATTGGTTCCTAGATGGAAAAATAATTGGAACTCTGAGGAAGACCGAACCTATAGCAAATAGCGTCTTGCGGCTGACATGCCCTAAAATAGTGGCTTGTTCTTTTGCTAGACTTTCGTATATTTTCAGTTTTGATTTTATCCAGTGTTTACCTAGACGTCTCTCTGTGCGTAAAGTGACATTTTTGTCATTTTATTTACACATGTTGCGTAAGGATTTCCAATGTCACTTTCAGAGATCTGGTTTCCTATTTGTCAGACAGCTAGCACTTCAACGGTGCACCCTGATGCATTTTGCATGTTCTTGAAACACTGTGCACAATTGTTTCATAGCACAGAATCGTATGATCTTACAATTTAAATTCACGAGGCAAGGCTGATCTAAAGATGGCGTTCACTTCTTAAGACGATTTTAAATTTACAAACCCACAATCGAAATCCTGAACTTTTTAAACAGTGTTTCGTTTCAAACGAAGTTTAAAATTATTAATTCAATATGTATTTGTTTTTTTTAGTAAATATACGATTCGGCAGCCACAGACACGTTCTTTTTACAAAAAAAAAACCTGTTTATTTGTAAAAAGAAACTAACTTTGTTAATACAGTGTAACCTCGTTAAGAAGAACTCGTTTTATGCGAATTTCTGATGGTACGAACTGATTTCCAATCCACGGGTATGGAAGAATATTTTTTTCGTTTACAATGAATTCCGAATTCGGATATTACAATTTTTTTTGATAAACGAGCGAATTTTGTAGTTCCCGAGCATTCGCGCTATGTTACGTTAAAACCAACTTTTGACAACGTGAATAAAGATACATTGTAACGGGAATTTCCCTAATAGAAACTGTAGCACCTGTAGGAAGTAAGAAATTCCAAAACAAAATCTTGCCAGCCAAGCTGATAATCTTAGCAGAAAATCCATCCTGTGGGAAAACCGTCTCCAGGACTTCCCTGTTGCTTTTAAATACATGTACTGTATGTAAATTTTATCAAGGTTAAGACTACCTGTGTTTTGTTAGCTTTCCCAGGTGCATTTCATCATTTCAAGATATTAATGCACATGGGAAAACAAAAGTTAAGAATGAACTGCAAATTTGGCATATATTCAGTCGCACTTTATCATTAAGTCGATCGCGTATATAATTGCTAGAGATCTATAAATCGTACTCTCGTATCCATGAAAGGGGTCAGAACAGCGGGCTATCACCAGCTCGAGGCAAAAAAAGATAAGTTTATATTACCCTCATTTTCAACGTTTGGTGAGTTTTTAGATTTATGAAGTTTGGTACTCGGAAGAGTAGAATTGGATAACTTTAAATGCAGATTGGACGAAGTTACGCAATCGTGTTATGCCGGTCTGGAGCTGGAGGCTATAGCTGAACTGGTTTAATTATTACGCTTTTAATTTAGTATTAAAACCAAGATAGCAAAAAAAGACAACGAGATTACCGCATTTTTCGACCGATCTGCGAACTTGCGGTTTTCCTACTCAATTCACGCTCACGCCATCCTGAACCAGAGCAACCTGTTCATCACGTGGCTCAGATCTGCATGTACATTTACGTTGAAGTAAAAATTGTATCTTCAGTCGAATTTTACATCAAGTGCTTGAACTAAAACCAAGAATAATTTTTTTTTTATAAATTCTGAAATGTTCAAATTTGCACTGGTTGAAGAACGCGTTGCTCCGAAACATTCATTTACTTCATTAATACAGTTTAAACTCGAAGGGACGCCAAAGTTGGTTTGTTTCAACCGAAGTTCGTATTATCAGAGGTTGAAATGACACGATTTGTTCGTACTATCAGTAATTCGTATAATGCGAGTTCGTCTTAGTGAGGTTCCACCGTAACTTAATTTTTTAAAAAAAAAAATAATAGATCTGCTTACCTTGGGTTTAAATATAGCTGAAATCTGAAGATTTTCAGTTCCGGAATCTAGTCTTCTTTTAATCCACCGGTTGCTTAGGCAAGGATGCAAGAGCTTTTCAATAAAGCATATACGTAAAAGTGATGTTTGCTGAAAGTAATACCGATGCACCACTTGTTGAATCGTTGATCGTTCGCGCTATAAATCGCAGTGTGCTCGCGGGGATTTTAATCTCCTGTTTCAATCGGTTGCTCTGCTCCGAAAGCCATTTTATACCCGTTCCTAGCAGACGAATGCCGCTGAAGCGAATGTGTGGTGAGTGCGGCGCCCACACAGCCATATCGACGGGCTCAGTGGAAGGGCGGGGCCTGGAGTCGTCAAAAGAATCCTCATTGGCCGCGCTCGATGGTGCAACCCACGCCACGTTGGGAAAATGAAGCCGAATTTAATTAACAATCACCATCTTGGAACTCTTTCTTTTTCCTTTTCACCCCCTCTCTATTCCATCTCTCTCATTTCGCAGTCTGAGGATGCGAAATGAGAAAAATCTTTGGGGAAGATGAAGCGACTAAAATCAGCAGTGGAACAGATTAAGTTATGTACCCATCTCCTTCAGTTTCAAAGTTCTGAGGTACACATCTGTGACACGTCTAAGATACACTGTATGTCTGAGTTGCACATTTGTGACATGTTTGAAGCACGAGTATTTGTGTCGTGTCTGATTTACACGTTTGTGACATGTCTGAGGTACGTGGACATAAAATAGATGAAGTAACAATGGGTTAATTTTTCTCGAAGTTTTTTGTTTTAAATTTCCGGTTTCTGATGTAATTTAGGTGTTATTTTTTCCAAAGGGTAAAGGGTGTATTGATGTAAAGTATGTATCTTTGTGAGTATGTTATCATGTGCCGTGTCTGATTTACACATTTGTGACATGTCTGAGGTACTTTTCTGACATGTTTCTGTAAAATAGATGAATTAACGAATGGTTTATTTTTCTCGACGTTTTTTTCTGTACTTTTTATTTTAATTTTATGGTTTCTGATAAGGGTTTGATTGATGCACAGTATGTATCTTTGAAGCGCATGTATTTGTGTCTGTCTGATTTGCACATTTGTGACATGTCTGAGGTACATTTCTGACATGTTACTATAAAATAGATGAAGTAACAATGGGTTTATTTTTCTCGAAGTTTTTTTCTGAACTTTTTTTTTCAAATTTTTGCTTTCGGATAAGGGTTTAATGTAATTTAGATGTTATTTTTTCCAAAGGGTAAAGGGTGTATTGATGTACAGTATGTATCTCTGTAGAATTATTTAAGGTCAGATTCCTTTAAACTAATTAATCGAAGCCATTCCAGCGATTCTTTCTCTATTATAATTTTTCCATAGTAGTTTAGACAAACTAATTTGTCGTGACTTTTTATCTTATTAATAACGAAGGTAAATAAATACTTTCGAATTGAAAATTTCACATTTTCCAATGTAAAATTAACGTGTGAGAATTTAAAAATGTAAAATTGTGATCGTCGAAAAATTCCCATAGAGAATCAACCATTAAGATTTAAGACACCGTCTTAACAGGCGTAGAACAAGTTTATACTTCGGTATTCCTAACGTGGAAATATTGTACATGTTCTTTAAAATATGGAATAATATGATGCAAATAACGTTTCGTCATATTTACAGAGTATTATAATAATCATAAAACCTAAATCAGGTGGAGGATGTTGTTTATTTATGGGCAAGGTAATCCGAGGCAATCACATTAGCAACAATGGTACGGTGTGTTAAAATTCGGAGAATAATTTAAAATTAGTATGGACAGTTGGATGTCTTGTGTGTGCGAAAAATTAAAAATCTGTACCGTACGTTATTACTAAATACGTGTACGGCTCCTCCCATTACATTATTTTTATTTATGCGTTATTCTTGTTTCTTGCTTTGTTTTTAAATTTAAATTTCTGGTTTAGTTTTTCGCCAAGCAGGTTTTTTGTAATTATTTTATGTAATTTATTATTTTTTTGGTTTGTAGACGTTATGAATAGTTTGAATTTATTGAACGACCACAAGGCACGTTAAGCGAGGTACAGACGAGTTTACAAGGCGGAAAAGTCGTAACAGCCTTCTATTTAGAACCAACTGACATAAGAAAACAACCCAAAATTGTGGAAATTCATCAATCAGAATTGAAGGTGTAATAGGAAGTCCATCATGACCGACCTCATTTTGAATTTTCTGATCAAAATTGAGATATGGTTTTTGTTTGCATATAATTCTGGACAAGTCAAGGATGAAGTATTTATGCAATGGCTAAGAACTGCATGTGATATCAAATCTTGTTTACTTGTAACACGAAGCAATATCCTTAAATGAAATTATTGCACAGTTGCACGGTACGCTTTACAAATTGTGAAACAACTAAAATACAGGATCCGAAATTTTGTTTTGTTTTTGGTATTGTCCATGCAGTCACTAACTTGTTTTCACTATATAATTTTCATTATCACAAAATACGCCTCTCTGAAATCAATAAAGACCTCAAATTTTATGGAGGATTCTAAAGACTTTTGCCAAACATCAATTGATTCGCCTAGGGTTTTTACGAAACAACCTGTGTTTTATTGCACGAAAGCCGCATGCAACTATACCGAAGATCCGGTTCCTGACTGCCCATGTCCGTTTCTCCAAACTGGCTGGGGGCAGAAGGACGTAAGGGAACATGGGCACGCCCAATGATTAATTGCGTCCCACAACAAAAGTTTTGCTACCTTTCCACTACTGCATATACGCATTAACTTTGTTTGAGACCAATCTGAAGGACTTAGGTCGTCCACGTATAGTATGTTATTTGCATTCTATACTTGATCCTAAACGTTGATTGATGAAGTAATTTATGGACGACCATTGCACTTTAGATCAGTTTCCGATTCGGGAATATGGAAAAAGCATGTCGTATCGTGAATGTGAATCATAAATGTCACTCGAAAGGTGGGCGACGAACTGGCTAATCACACTAAGCATCATGAATAAAAATTTTGAATGTAAAGCATATTTGGGCAATAGGTCGGTCTTCCAAGAACATTGAGTAAATGTTTTAGAATTTGGTAAAATCTTACGACGAATTTTAATAAAATGATAAAAGTGACTCAAATGGTGGGCGTGGAAATTGACACGTAAGCCTCGTGTATAAAATGTGTAGTTTAAGTATATGGACGATGAATTAGGTCTAGCTTCCAAAGACTGTTGGATTAAATGTGTTAGAATTTGGTCTTCCACTAGAACGCATTAAAAATAATGATAAAAGTGACTCAAAAGGTGTGTGACGAAATTGACATTTAAGTTTCCCGTTTAAAATTTGTAATTTTAAGTACATGCAGCGGCCTAGTTATGGGTTTTCAATGGAAGGGGGCTCAATCGAGCCTCTTTACGTAATCCTTTCTAGTGTACATTTATTTTCAATTGGGGGAAGGGGGGCGGATGTTGAACCCCCTTACCTACGCCACTGAGTACATTTACATTTTGCATGTATTGACGGTAGATAAACAGTAGCTCCAAGAAAGTTGGATTAAATGTGTTTGAATTTAGAAAGATCTTGGAACGAATTCAATTCAAATTAATACCCTACAGTTATTCAGTGCCATTTGGTAGGGGCGGGGGTATTTTACATAATAAAAATCGAATAAGTTTATGGCTATCCTTACGTAATCCATTCCAATGTCGAATTGCACGTGGAATGAACGACCAGTAGGAAATATCCGTACGAGCACGGTGCTCCTTCAGTGATTTTGAATGATAACTTCTGGAAGGAACTTCTTAGAATTTAATTTTTTAGAAGAATTTCAAGTATGCAATATCCCTTACTTGAAGGAAACTTAAGTTGCTCAACGTTTGATACTGAAGTTATGGAATTAGCCTTCCTAAATGGGGCCATTTGCGTAATTACCATTGTAATCAATGCTAATGGCACAATGGTAAAATGGCGCTGCATGCAATGGTTGGTGGTTTCTAAAATGAGTGAATGGCCCAAATTAACTCGCCGCTAAACCGGTGTAGGAATCATTCGATAGATAGCTCATTTTTATCGCCAATAATTGGCGTAATCACGTTTCGAACCGAAGGGGCTGTTGACCAGCGCTGACCCCTGGCTCCCTCTGGTGCACCCCATTTTTACATCTCGTTCTGTTTTGCTTTTCATTTCAGCTGACCACTCCGAAATTTCCCGTCGTGATCAAGATTGGTCACGCCCATTCCGGTTTGGGCAAAGTGAAAGTGGATAACCACTCGGACTTTCAGGACATGGCCAGTGTGGTTGCGGTGACCAACACCTACTGCACCACCGAGACGTACGTGGACAGCAAAGGAGACATCCACATCCAAAAGATTGGCAATAACTATAAAGCATTTATGTGAGCACCTTTTGATTTTATTTTTCCGTAAAATACGTGCATGATGTCGGACATCTTGTTGAGGGACAATCCTGAGAGACAGTGAGGCAGTGAAAATCTATTTTTTGATACAGTAATAGCAGATATTTAAGTAGTAGCAATGATTTTCCATTCGGTGATATATGGTGGTTTCTTATGGACAGAAATCGGAAGATCAAGAAATTCGGAGATGCAAACAATAAAAATAATCTTATAGGGATGTTCCTTCATTTTGAAATCGAGAATATTGCTCATCTTCGCAGTTATTTACAAGTTCAAGGAAATTTTTAAGTTTCGCAATTATGAAAAACAAAGGCAGGAAATAATTCGTATAACTTCGATATTAACCATGCTCGAAAAGGCTTTTTTAATTAACTTAAAACTGAATTTCCGGGACATTTTTAAGTACGCTGTTCTTGGCATGGCATTAAAAGCTTCACCAACGATGATGAAACATCTGTTGAAAGATTTTACAATCAGTGTAAAGCGAGGACTTCCTCACACTCAACAGATCACTTGAGTGATTCAAGAGGATAAATACAAATATATATCAGGCGATTTCTGGAAGTTCTTAATTAGGAAGACGCCAGAGGAATGTTTATTAGAATGACCTTTTTTCTTAAGGCCAGGAACTTATTTCCATTCACACGCCCATTCCTGCACCCCCTATTGATCTTCCTTTTGAAATCCGTGCGTCATGGACTGTCATTTCGTTTTGAAGGCGCAAATCCATTTCTGGCAATTGGAAAGCCAATATCGGCTCAGCCATGCTGGAGCAGATTCCGATGACGGATCGCTATCGCGCGTGGGTGGACGAGGTGTCCGAAATGTTCGGATGTTTGGACATCTGCGCCGTGGAGGCCATGTGCGGAAAAGATGGCAAGGAATACATCATTGAGGTGAGAATGGTGCACATCCGTCAATGAATGGTGGGAAAAGCGATTAATCGTACGATTTAATTTCCGTTTTCAAGGTCAATGGTTCAGCCATGCAGCTTTTGGGTGAGACTCAAGAGGAAGATCGGCGCCATATTGCGGATCTGGTCGTCCAACGGATGCAAGTGCATTGCAAGCCCAATATGAGGTCTGTTTCCTAATGCAAACATTTTTTTCAGGAAGCAAATCATATTTTTCAACTTAGTAATTGATATTTGATATCCGGAGATCCGGAAAAGTTTCGTGGATAATCAACTGGAGATAAAAGAAATCTTTCGAAATTTTGTGATGAATTTTCACCAAATAAAAAAATATTACTGAAAATGATCCTATGTGCCAATTAACCTGTGTATAACAGAATATATATTTTTTTTAAATTATAAATTGGGAAAGTTGACTGTGCTTTTTGATTTGACATATCAATGAACATATCAATGACAGGGGTACAAATCCAGTAGTGGTTTCAAGTAGAAATGGGTCCTTAGTTTCTCAAGTCTCCCGCAACTTGAAATTTGATAAAAAAAAATTGTAGTATTGAGCACTTGACAAGATTTGATCACGCAGAAAATTGAAATTGAGTTACATGTTTTGGATAAGAATGATTGTATGATACATTTGTATATTTATAACGAGTATTTTATTTCTGATTTTTTAGTAAAGCGCCTTCACGACAGAGTATCTCATCTCAAGGGGCATCTCCAACCGATGCACCCATGGGGATGGATCCAAATACTGGCGCCCCCTATTATCCTTCACAAGCATCACCACAACCACAAAGGCGTGATTCACAGAGTAAGCAATTTTTTTTCTCGGTAACACAATTATTGCTTGTTGCATAGTTGGTTCTGAATATGACGAGTGAACTGTTTTGCATTTCTCTAGTTGTGTATAATCCTTGACCTAATTTCGCTCAATGCGTCTTCAGACGAATAAATCCATGTAATGAATGCTCTAGCAAATCAATCGGCTCAACGAATTGCTGATTGCGCCGAGCAAACATTAAGTGCCTCTTCTGGGTCGTATATATTTACGACCCTCGATTATTGATCGGTATTAAGTAACTGGAAAATGTCTGCATTCCAACGTTAACGCTTTATTGACATAATGACATTCTCATATTTCCATGGAGCTAATTGGAAAACGAATGCGTTAAATGTTGGACATCTATAAATAATTCAATTCAATTCAACTCAGTATCCTACAGTCAGCAATTAAATGCCATATGGTAGGGGTCAAGCCCATTTTTAGGAGAAAGCTCCTAAAAATTTTATAAAGCTGGTCATACACGAGGCGAATTATTTCTGGAAACATGGCACGTCCAAAAAGTTCTGTCTTTTAGAATTTGAATTCTAATGTGAAAAACTAAAAAAATGTTCGGAAATATGCGCTTGACTTTTCGAACACAACTTAAATTGGCAAGTTTCCAGAAATAATTTGCCTCGTGTATGACCAGCTTTAATAATAAAATACAAAACGACGCCATCTTGTCACTGGCAGGCTGGCTGGCTTTGAGTGTGGCTTCCATATGATTAGCCACTCATGGCACACCCCCAAGAGCGTTAACTTCGTGGGGAAATCCAAGGCTATAAATCTTTTCATTTTACCCCGGGGTCATAAAACTGTCAAACCGGTTTCCCTCACCCCCTCATCCGGGATGTATCCAGGTCATATAGCTCCATCTTTTGGAGACAAGGACAACTAAATCTAACTCTTTATCGCATAAAAGAGGTTAGAAAATCAAACAACAATTTTTACCCGGGAAAGGCCGGGTTTTTCCGCTAGTTTTGTATAATTTAAACATGTGTTTGTTTGTGATAAAATATATACTTACTGAATACGCATGTACACGTGAAATACATTGAAATTGCGAAATTAAAAAAATACAAACAAATATACAAATTTTACAAACTGGCAATATTTTTGGAGAAAAATGGCGAATTACAATGTACATGTAACAATGTTTCTGTAGCATATGCAAAAAAATAATCCGCAAAAGGATGAGGTGCTGCACAATTGATATCATGTCCACTCACTGCGCACCCTGTAGGGTTCCGTCTGCCCCCAGTCGGGCGACACAACCGGAAAAAACTCCATTGCTGGCTGTCTGAAATACATAGATTAGACCGATACATTTAATTCAGATTGAGTATCCCTGATCTAAAATTCAGAAAATTGTCGAAATGTTCCAAAATCTGCTACTTTTCGAACACCAACATGACGTTAACGTACACAAAAATGAAATGAAATATAAATGACGTGGTTATGTTTCGGAGGACCCTTCTCCAAAATATCTTATGCATGTAGAATATGCAAATATTTCAATATCCGAAATCTAAAAAACTTCCAGAGTGGCCACAGGTCTGGGAAGTCAGGGAAAAAAAGTGGTCATGGAAGTGTCAAGGAAATTTCCTCAAATAAAAGCAAAATGCTATCCCTGCACTCAGTCTACGGGCAGCTCCATCATCAGTCCTCTTCAGCTAGACTTGTAACAAAATCTAGTGTTTTGCCAAGCTTCTCATTGCAATTGTTATTTTTCATTCTTACAAAAAAAAACCTGATATGTATTAACGAGTAAGTTTTGGTTAGGGAATTTTGGATTAAAGTCAAATAAATTGAAAATGAAAATTTTGTGGACACCCGGACTTCTTTTGTTCCCAAACATTTTGGACAAGGGATACTCAATCGGCATTTTTTCCAGTTATTTTTACTAAATAATTTAAAACAAAAAACATGAAAAACATGGGAGTTAATATTGGTATTTTTCAATCCAGCATCCCAGGGTTCCGTGCGCCGAGATTCCGAGTCTTCTGATTTGCCGCCTCCCGGGAGAGCGCCCCCTGTGGGCGGCGTGCGAACTGGCGTGAATGGCGAAAAGGAAGATCCCGACGACACCATGCGGAATTTGCGGAAGACATTCGCGGGCATTTTCGGCGACATGTAAAAGTAAATGCAGTCCACGAGACCTTCCTCCGTACTTTCCGCCGCGTCGTCCACTACTGCATTATCGTGTGTATGTGTCTGTGGTGGCTCCCTCTGGTGACAGGATTTGTAAACAAGTTATCTGTCTTCTTTTTTTAGAGGTAGGATTTTTATTTTTTTTTTCGTTTCTTTATTATTATTATTATTATTATTAGTTAAAGTTAATTTTAAGTTCAACGGGTTTTTTTTCCAGATATCGTTTTCTTTTTTATAATTTTTAGACCAATTTTTTTATCGTTTTTATAAATATTTATACATATGTACACATCGAACACAATGAGAGTTAATGCAAAAAAGAGCTAGCGCCCACAACACCGTGATTTGCCTAAACCTCACGAAAATTCGGGGCGCTTTTTTGTTTTTATATTTTTCTAATCGATGGAATGTTGAATTCTTTCCGCGCGACTTTATTTGTCGCGTCGAAACCTATTGTTTGAATCCCCCTTTCAGGCGAGGCAGTACGGCATATAAGTGACCATTTTAAAAAGAGAGCTACTTGTAATATGTAATGTAAGCGTTTGCGTGGTGCTTTGTCAGAGGGATTCTCGGAATCGAGTTCAAAGAGCAAATCATAGTTTGCATTCTGCCTTTGGATAGCCTCATACCAAATCGGGTCGTATGTATATTTTATTTATCTCTGAGGGTGGATAAGAATTCCGGGAACTGTGGCAGGCTCGGACAATAATTTAGGAGTAGACTATGCTTTTTGTAAACGGACCAGTTTCGCGTACCATTATTTTCCATTATCTAAAGTGAGTCGGCCGGCTTTTCGCAGACTCGCACGTAGTTCGAGCTATCCAAACCGTTTTGTTATCTGTTTTGTGGAATAGCCACCACCCTGGAGTCGGTTCCTACGAATGCATGTTTGTACATACGAGGTTTCACTTTTTAAAAAGGTCTATCAGTGCATTTCAGTATTATTTCGTGGTGGCGCCGCCAGGGTGACAGCAACGGCACATTGGTGCTTAATTGCCTGTCCTGCTGTTCTGTTGCCTCCATGCTGTTGCAAGAACAGGCGAATTGGATGGAAAAGAATCTAAATTGGGTCCTTGCAAACACTTAGTTGTGCTACATGGAACAGAAACTAAAAACATTTCTGGAGATAACACTGCAGGATAACGAAAATTGCATTTCTTTAATACTTTAGGGATATATGGTCATGGTACTGGAATAATACATTTGATCTATCTGAATGTAAATAATGAATCAGAAATCTCACACAATGAGATTCGTCAGTATCTCTGAGAATCTGCAACTGCTAAAATTAAGTGATAACAGTAATATCTATAGTTGTCTTAACAAAACAAATTATTTGGCCACGTTTATCAACAGTATTTATACATGTAGTATTAAAAGAATCATCCATGTCTGGTATCAAATATAGCTGGTGTTACATAGGTGTTACATACCACTAAGCGACACTGGTTTTCAAGTGACTGGTAACAAGCTCAACGTGAACGCAGCATAAGACATTAGAATGCTAAAAATCTTCGCCTGCGGTAAAATATCCATTAGTTGCATACATAGAGATAGAAAAACTTCGTTGCACGCTTGCGCTTGCGATGTTGCATTCTTTTCAAGTTTACTGTATGTAATTTTCTGGAAATAAATTCTAGAAGTACAATCTTTCCTTATACGGCAGTATATACATTATACTTTTTAGCATTTTGAATACGTGGTTGTAGATCGCCTAAATCTGACATTGACTAGTGGGTGAATCTTTTCAACCTATAAGTTGCACAGTAGGTATCGCAGTCTCAGGGTCACCTTGATATAAGTTGACATAACATTGATATAACCTTGATATAACATCCTGCCAGATGTGATACAAACTTGCAGCGATTGTTGAGCAAGTGCCAAGGTAAACCAAGCTCCTGGTAACTCTTTTGTTTCATGTTAAATATTGTGAAAAATTGAATTAAAACTGACATGATGTATAGATCCAATTTTTGCTCGGTGTAGAATAAGGGTGCGATTATGTTGAACTTGTTACCAGTCGCTTGAAAACCAGTGTCGCTTAGTGGTATTACAGACGCATACCACTAAGCGACACTGGTGTTCAAGCGACTGGTAACAAGTTCAACGTAAACGCACCCTTAAGCTGTAGTTTGCTGTTCCATCTCGCATAACTTGGTGTTTGCTAGGAACCACATGACTTAAACACTCAGTTGTCTGATTTTTCGGTATTATTAAAACGTGCGGCAATAATCTCCGTTGTTTAACTCGTGTTGTCTCAGCCCAAGGCGATGCTATTGTCCGTTGACCGGAACCAGAAAGAAAAAAAAATGCACAACACGCTAATATTTGACGTTTTTTGAGATAGATGAAAGCGTTTTTTGTACATAACCATCGTTAAGATTCTGTACATTAAGTAATATCATTCTGTTATTCTCATTTGTAATATAATGTTTGCTATTTATACCGATGATTTCCCCTTTCAACCCGCGTCCACCTTCAACTGTTTGACATTTTGAAATTGCGTGTATGATGTGTTGTTAATGACGAGGATGACCTCTGTCTTCTCAAGAGCTTTTCCAATATGTATGTATGTATGCTCGCAGTGCAGGGGGCTGGATACTCGAAAAGTGTTGTTTGCACATTGAATCGATCGGGAAAAACTGTATACCAATTGAATGAAGGGCGTTTGAAATTGCAAACACTGTTCAAGATAATGTTTAGAGGTTATCTTGTTTGCATATACTTGAAAATTGGAAAACGAGGCTGGCGAGAGAAGTGCGTTTCTGGTCATTGTGAGGACTTTGTTATTGACTGTCAAAATGTTCAGGCTTAAAAATTCTAAAAATTCAACATTAATCTCCATGAGTTTAATTTTTGGGGATTTGTGATGTGTTAGATCTATAAACACACCAAATTACCAACTCTTATTTCTGGTCGTTCATTTTGGAGCCTGGCTTGGGCAATTTGAGAAACTTTGGAACTCGCAGCTTTTTTTTTTGAGCATTTGTCCCGGGTAATTTCGAACTTGCTTACTTGATTTCGCGCAGTTACTAAGTAATTTGTGGGAAGTTAATACTGAAGAAGGTAATGACATCATTGTCATTCTCAGATATTTGAAGACGAGCAACCAGTGTCAGCTTATGGGTAGTGCTAGTGTGCTCGCCTACAGGGGCGGTTCATTTTTACCCTCTAATCAAGTTCTATGCAACATTTTTTCATTCTTTCGCCATTTCCCATTTATTTCAAATGAACTCAGACAAAATTTAATTCATTTATCCTAAATGAATCTGTTTTTTAAAGCGGCGATTATCGGACTAAAGGTGGATTTGCATTTGCTTGCGTTTTATTTCTTGTTTTATTTAAAGATGAAAATCAAATAATAATTACTTCAAAATTTTGGCGTACTTTTATGCAATTTTAGATTCGTTCCCTTACTTTTTAAAATACCACAGAATCAAATTTAGAATGCTATAAATGGTAGTTCCAATTTTTTGAAGTTAGATTTTGTAATCTTGACGAATCTATTTGTTTAAATCGAAGCGAGAATTTTTAATTTATAAATTAACATCATTGCCGAGACGTGCTTCGAGAAATAAAAAATTTCCTTTGGTTGGCATTGCGAGCAATTTTGCAGTTAAATTAAATATACATTTAAATATCGATACAAACGATATATAGTTATGATGAAATTTTTGATGTAAAAATTCATAAACTAATTCAGTAAGTAAAGGTCAGCAGAGATTTCCAAATGTCACAGAATGTTATCACTCAGCGGATTTATACTGTAGCAAATTCATTAGTTCTTAAATTTACTCAGATTTCAGCAGTATTTGGAAAACTGACCTCTAGCCTCTCTGATCTGCCTCTCTACACCCATAGGTGGCACTACCATGTGCATTCCCTTATAATATAAAAATTGTACGTACAGCTGTGTAATTAACACCTGTATAAATAATACATGCACGCAGTTTATATGTTACAGTACATGCTTAGCGTGCGAAAATAACGTCACGAGCGTAAGTTGAAAGTTGGGCATATACATTTTTAGTAGATGTAAATTTGCAAAACATTTTTTCTTCCCTTCTTTAAATTTCGAAATGTAGGCTACTGGTTTGCTAGGGGAATGTAACTTTAGGCGTTGCAAACGTTGCTACCGTGTTGGGACGACTTTTCTGACACCCAGATTATCGACATTCTCAAACAAACCGAAATAGTTCTTAGATTTTAGAGAAAAGCATTAAAATTTACTTTGCATACTTAACGAACACCATTTTTGCACTCTTATATCGAAACAGTTTCAATATCTACATTTACACTGTATTACTTGCTGAACTTGTCCAAATCTTTTGAACGATACGTGTGATTGAAGAATTTGTATTAGCGTCAAAAATCAAAAATTAAGAAATTATTTATTCTACTCAACATTGAACAATTTATACCACATGTCTTACTTTCTTACGACTACATATTGTAACTAATGGACTTAAAAAGTCAAATAGTTTAAATTTTCAAGATGGATTTATGAATTCCTATAAAACCCCACGTATTGTTCCATGGTATATGGGTTCAGGCAGATATTAATTTAAGCGTACTTGAGCATAACGCACAAGTTGATTTGCTGTTGCAGACCTCGGATTTATTGATATTCCATGACATTAGGTTCAGACAGCTGTTGTTTGAAACGCACGTGACGTAATATTTGAATTGCTGTTACGCAAATCGAATATGAAGACACTCCATTACAACTTGCTCACATTAATAAGAACCTGCTAATAATGGGTTTGTTTTTAGAAAAATGATACACGATGATTACACAAACATACGAAGGTTTTTTATTCTTTTTTATTTTTTAGAATGTTGCGAATCAAGAGTGCGGAAAAATGAATAAATTGCTGATAAAATTATTTAGTTTGCTCGAAATAGCTGCGGTTCTAGCCAGTCGATTAAATTGGTGCATTTTTGAGAAATGCCAGAAATAGGAAATATCTTGAAAGAAAATGCAAGCGGGTGAAATGACGCGTAATTTTTCAGACATTTTTAGCAAATGTTTTGTAGTAAAATCATAAGAAAACACAATAAGGACATTGGTTCATGTGCAATTTTCCACAGTATTTACGTGGAAAAATTGTTCCGAAAGTTCAGCGACTTGATGGTCCGTTAGGAGATTATGAACAACCCCATTTCTGGATGAAAAACGAAAAACAAAGCTAAACAGTTTTAATCTTTTGATTCTAATGACTACTTTAATAATGAACAATTCTAACTAAATATTCTTGTTTTTTTTTTGCATTTTCTTTTAAGGAATTGAATCCTCGCTGATATGAATATTTAAGAGCTGTTTTATGTTTCATTGAATTTTTATCTATCATTACCAAAATGCAACTCTCAGGCTGAGATGTTAGGAGTCGCCTTCAGGTGACGTCACACGTCCATAGTTGTGATATCACTTTTCATTATTTTTCCATTGTAGACTTGAACAGAATAACAGCCATTCTTTAATCCATCATTCCTCGAAACCCAGTTTAGAATAGAACCATGTATTTTCTGACAGTCGATATTGTCAAGCCAGACTAATTAATGACATGTCTTTGTCAGTTTGCTCTAACAAGCCTGCTGTTTCGATATAATTTTAACACGAGAGAACAGGTTGTTATCCAATGAGCTCCTTAACTGTCGAGTATGCTTTTTTTGATTGTTCTCTTGGCATCAAGACGAGGATATCTTGTCAGTTTACTGTTTCCTTGATTGCAAGATTTTATGCTGTCCTCGGGTCAGTGTAATTTAAAACTCCTACACAATTATTCATCGTCACGATTGACGATTTCTTTGAATGTTATTGCAAAAGCGATGAGATTGTGGCTTTTAAGTGTTGTGTTATCTGTAGTAGCCAATGATCGTGTTTTGATGACAATGCTGCTTGATTATGACAAATATTTTTTTATTTTAGAACTGTAAAAGCGCAGGTTTTCCATTACACCTGGCTGGTCCCAGTGATCGAAGGTTGAGATAAGTGCGTTTAAGTGTGGCTTTATTTGTAATTATGCAATGGCAAATTTAAAAACCCAACGCTCAGTTTGGCAGTCTGGTAGTTTGATTTTAGTTTCGTGCGATAGAAAAAAAGTGGGTTGGAATTTACATTCCGAGGGCTTCTTTGTGCATGCAATAATGACGACATCAATAACAAGAGTATATGAATCCTCTTTCATCCCCCCTCTATTACTCCCATCTTCAATATTCCAATTTCTGTATATGTGACTTATAGAGTAGCTGTATTTCGATGTGAATGTATTACAACGGTGTATCGTTTTATGGTGTCAGCGATTGATAAATCGATCCGTCTTCACTTGGAATCGAATCGCAAAGCTATTCTTTCTCTTCTTTTCACACAGCCAACTTTTACGAGTTTCTCGGATTCTAGAATGAGTTGCGGAAATGCAGGTTCGTCTGGCAGTAAACGGTCTGTCCATGGCGAAATGCCATATCTACAAATGGAAGGCTCTGAAATCCTGCAGGCATCAATGATTTCTCCATATCAATGATTAGTTTTTTTTCCAAATAAGACATGCTTTTTTTTAAAATTCATATCTAAAGATAGAATATATTCAGTACTTACATGAAAACAGGATGTGCCAAAAGTATACATCAGATCCAAAGGCTTAAAAATGTATTCAACGTTTTATTAGAATAAATGCTCAATTTGACGACCTCCGATGTTCAAGAGCCTTTTAAATATCTTAAAATCGTAGAACTGATGTTGTTCCAGGCATTGGTGATTTTCTCCTGACTCTGAATAATCAAAAATTACCTACAAATAATTTTTAAAAGAAATCCTCCAAACCGCCATGATTTCTCTGTCTTAATGATTAGTTTTTAATACAAGACGTGTTTTTTTTTATAAAATCCTTATCTACATATATAGTATATTAGATCAGATAGATCATATAGATCAGATCCATAGGCAGAAAAATGTATTTCAACGTTTTATTAAAGTAAATGCTCTATTTGACGACCTCCGATGTTAAAGAGCATTTTAAATATCTTAAAATTATAGAACTGATGTTTTACCAGGCAGTGGTGTTTTCCTCCTATAGTGAAACGATTTTTCTTATCTGAGTCCGACTTCAAATTAGACTAAAAAAAGGATAAAAGTTCAGTGGTAATGTCTGGAGACATTGTTGGCCATTTGATTGAACTCTCCTTCCATGTTTTGAAACGTTTGTTATAAGAAAAAAATCTTGTGATAAAATTCGATAAGCAACATGAGATACCCTTCGTTATTTGCAAAACATTTGATTAAACTAATTAATAGTATTCATCTAATGCTACAGAAATGTGAATATCTACAAAAACCTCCACATAGAGATAGAATCACTATACGACACTTTAAAAGAAACAAAATCCATGCAATCAGCTATCCTAAATGCCAAATAAATTTAAATGAATTTTAATTGCGAACTTTAATTTAGCCTGTAGTCTTTGAACATGAATACTACTAACCCAAGGCCAGTTAACGGCTGCAAAGTGGTTGGGAACGTAGACGGACGATGCTGGACATGGCTCATCTTTGCAATTATTTTGTAAGTCTTCCCAGCGATTCTTTTGAGATTCTTGTGAGATACATAAAACATGAATGTAATTTTTGTCATACATTTCTGCAGCGCTGTCTTGATTCTATTGGGCATTGCCATTCTATGTCTAACTATTTTATTTTGCGCTCACCCTCTTGTTGAACGTCATCTCTTTCCATCATCCGAAATAAGCTTAGATAAAGGACACCACTCAAACTATCCGAAAAGATCTATTTATGGTATTGGAATTACTTGTTTGTTAATTTCTCATTTTATTACTAACACGAATGTGCAGTTCCATTGACATATTATCATTTCCACGCAGCATTCTTAAGAGGGACAAAAAGCCAATCTCCTTTATCGTTACCCATGATATCAGATACCGATATAGAAGAAGCTTATATAGTTGCAACCAATGAAATCTCAGCTGGGCGATATTCTGAAGCAAATAAGAGAGGCAAGAATTTCATTTTTCTCCACAAATGCACCCTTATTGTATTGTTGAATTATTTTTACTAATATTGTGCTGAAATGGAGGGTATTAAAGGTTAGTTGACGTATGATCAAGAAAGGGCAACATAATCACAACGATTACAATTAAGATTAACATTCATGGAAGAATGTACAGTATCTTTGAAATTTACTACGTCTTGCACGTCTCATTCCACAGCTGGTTGCCCTTTTAACTTTGCTCATTCAAGTATTCCAAATAAGAGATCAGTTTCAGCTATGGATATTAAAGCACTGGCTCTGGAAGGAGAAATACAAGAAAGAACTGCCTTCATCATCAAACACAAGTAAACTGCATTTTACAGGAAATTTCGTCATTACGTACATGTTGCCTGCTAACAAGTCGACCAATGTTTTTTTTTGGTGCAGATATGGAATTGGGCACCACCATATGGCTGCCCTGCGTAACGTTAGCGCTGGAAGCAGTAACAAGCCCTGTGTCAAGAAAATGCAATCTTTGGATCATCGTGGTAAGAAATGCGCCAAAAATCGAAAGTATCGTTCCTTTGATGGAGTATGCAATAATCTACGTTATCCACTCCGAGGCGCTACTGCTACAACATACACTCGAGGACTTCCTGCTGCCTATTCTGATGGTAATTTCCTCCAAAGACTGGTCACGTGGGCTTTCCATGAGAGCATTGATTATCCGTGGCGTGGTTCTGAGATTGTCAACTGGTAAATAATCCTACCTTATGGACTTGTCTCAAAATAGATTATCAAAGAGCCTGATCAAGGGTGCATCTGAATGGACCCAATGGAATGGAAAGCCCATTTACAGTATTTAATATATATATATATTTAATATTCAATGTTTAATTATTCTAATTAAGTTCTAAAAAAAACTTTTAATGACCAGGGATTTCTGCTCTGAGGGTCAGCATTGATGATGGGAGACCCTTACCACAAGTTAGGACCCTTAGTAACGAATTTTTTGCTGTGAAAAACGCCAATAGATCGAAGATATATTCGACTCTGATTAACTCATTTGGACAGTTTTTGACTCACGATGTGATGAGTACCCCAACTTCTTTGAGTAAGTGCATGTTTAAATTACACTATAGGGTATTATTTTTTAAAATTTGTAGCTTTTGTCAGATTTTACAAAGATATGGGTAAATTTGTTTTTCAGGAGCTGACGACTGTTGTTCCAATAGGGTGAACGCTTCTGAATGTCTTCCTCTTGAAATATCAGAGTATGATAAGTACTACTCCAAATTCCACGTTCGTTGTGTTTCACTTACAAGAGCTCAGGCTGCTCCACATCCAGATTGCTCGCTAGGTATTAATTGCCAATGCAATTCTTGAAAATGCCAACTATTATCTTTAAAACTATGGTTTTACATGATTATAATTACAGGACCCAGAGATCACAATAATCTAGCAACTTCGTTTTTGGACTGCTCTAGCCTGTATGGGTTTAGTGCTGAAGAAATGGCCAAATTGAGGAGTTTTAAAAGGGGTGAATAATTGGAAAAAATTTACTTTCTTTTTTTGAGCAAATTAGTTTATTTTTCGAACTTAAAAATTTCCTAAATCGATCTAACGAATGTGAATTTACATGCTTCAGGTTGATTAGTCTTAAAATTAAACATAAGCTAATTGAATATAAAATTCAGTTAAAATCATTATTTGGTCAAATGAATTTTGGAGCATATTTTGTATTACTTAATTTCATCAACAAACATACACTACTACATACTATGTTTTTGCGAACATATGATACAAGAGTGTGAACAGCTTGATTTAAAAAAAAAAAAAAGCTTAACTGACTTATTCGAAGTCTTCTTACTTTAAGAATTTTCTTAAAACGTTCAATGTTTTTTAACTTTTCTAGTTAACCATTTATTTGTAATGCGTATGTTGTAGTTACAATTTCTGAGCAGGTTTTAAGACAATCCTGGCACCACGTGCATTTATTAATGGTTATGACGTGTAATTATGTTTTTATTCAATGTGCATAAAGTAGCCTAATATCCATGCATTTATTGCTTGCTCATTGATGAATTGGTAGGTCAGTTAAAAGCATCTTTTGTTGATGGTGCAATATCTCTTCCAATAACCACAAAAGATATTAAAGAATGTACGCAGGATACAACAAAACCGATGTGTTTTAATCTCGGTAAGTAATTTTCAAATGCGGAGGCATATTGCCAAATTTGTGTTTCCATTCACTGCAATTCATTGAAATTAGGCTATCATTGCAGGAGATTCTCGCAATCATCAACAGCTCGGTGTTCTCAGCATGCATACACTCTGGTTACGAGAACACAATCGACTTTGCTCTCTTCTGTCTGTCTTGAATCCCTCTTGGGACGACGAAAGACTGTTTGAAGAAGCGCGTCGTATTGTCATTGCTGAATTTCAGCACGTGGCATTTTCTGAGTATCTGCCTTTGGTTATTGGCAAGCAGAAAATGATAGAATTAGGCCTCCAGCCTCTCAACTCTGGTTATTTTGAAGATTATTCGGAGGAAGTGAATCCCAGTTTGGATAACGAATTTGTTGCCGGAGCATTTCGGTTTGCACACAGCGCCATACCCAACGAATGGCATTTTGTCTCTGATAGAAAAGTTTGGGATATGAAGACACATGAGGGAATGTATCTACCTTCGTTGTTTGTCCGGGATAACGTTACCTTGGCTAGCTTCTTGTTGGGATCGTCTGTTCAGAGCACTCTTGACGTCGGTCCCTTATATTCGGAAGAAATGATCAACCATCTATTTGAAATGAAAACTGCAGGATATGGATACGACTTGGCATCGATTGACGTTCTTAGGGGTCGAGATCATGGCCTTAAATCTTATAACGAATTTCGGGAATATTGCAATTTGAGCAGATTGAATTCGTTCGAAAAGTTGGAAAAAGTTTTCACTGACAACGTTGCTAGAAGTTTAAAACAATTGTATAGGTATAGTTAACTAATTTAGTCATTTTATTGTTCAATTTTCCGTTAAACATTGCCTCACAAATGAACACAAATGAAATGTTCAATTGATTCGCAGATGAACGTGTACTGATACTGGTAATTGTTTTTATTAGGAATGTGGATGACATTGATTTGTTGGTTGGGGGATTGTCAGAGCGCCCCTTGCCAGAAAGCCAGGTGGGACCACTGTTCACCTGCATGTTAGCTAAACAATTCTCCAGACTCCGATGTGGCGATCGTTTTTGGTACGAAAATGGCCCTGGAAGCAGTCCCTATCCATTCACACCGAAACAACTTGATCAGATTCGACGGGTGTCTTTGGCACGGCTTATATGTGACAACGAGCCCAACATCAGCGTTTTGTCGCCTTTTATGCTTAAGTTGCCGTCCAAAGAGTAATTATCCTGATTTGAGAAACGTTGTTGAATTTTTTCCTAAATTTCATAGACTTACGAATATCTCATGATGATTTTTTAGGAATGTCCAAGTGTCTTGCCATAGCGGTCAGATTCCAGCATTGGATATTAAGCTATGGAAGGAGAAATCTAAAGAAAAAAACTAAACCTGGTAATGGTTTTAAATTGTTGCCAATTCATTATTTAACAACAGTAGTTAATTGTAATGGATCAGTACACATACAGTATCTGCTATTATTTATAATATGGCGCTTTTTTTTAAAAAAAAAAGTCCTCTCTGTGTTTTTAGTTTTGTTTCATTCTTTTAATTGTTTCATTCTTTTATGAAACAGAAAATATATATATATATTCATATTATGCAATTATTCTTTATAATTCACACTAATATGCACAATTAAAGCTATTTTAGTTTTCAGTTTGAAACAGTAAAATGTCAAATTTAATTTTTATTCCAGAAATCCAGGATTTTTTTATGATAATTTATGGTACTTTTTTCAATAAGTTGAATCGTTGGATTTACCTTTAGTTATTTCGACATTTACAAGCTTCTCATTGGTCAATTTGATGTCCATGTCAGCGCTTCATGCTTGTCTAACAAAATTACTGGCACAGCAGATCAACGCCTTAGATTCATCCAAAGAATCTTCAGGAATTGTCCTAAAATGTTAAAGAGATTGGATATTTGTCGTTAGTCCGACCTCTTCTCGAGTATTGCTCCCCTATTTGGAATCCCTAC
>JAQGBX010000806.1:0-30452 GCA_034698745.1 Megaphyllum sjaelandicum
AGCCTATAGTAAAAAACCACGAAACCAAAAAAGTACAGAATCATAATGTCCAAGGGTTAAAGCAAGATGTAACGTGATTCATCTGTTATCTGGTCACTTTTTAATGTACAGTACATTGGCAATTGCAAAAACGACTAGACACACTGGTGACTGTACACAATAGACAGGTGGTCACTGGTCACTATATACAGAATTTGTATGAAGGAAATGTATGCTAGAAAAAACAAAACACTAAAAAGTGGACAACATAAACATGGTCAAAGATGGTCACTTTTTCCAGGTTTTATTGTAATATGCTCCCGGGATTCTTTCCCAAATAGAAGGAATGGTTCTAGTCATGCAGGCACTGAGTTGTCAATTACTGCATCATCCTAAATGTGACTGTGCTAGATAGAAATCTTGGAGGAATTTGGTATATGAAGTCTCTGAGGGTCGGCTATGACTTTAATGGATAAGGATGATAATAAAAAACATCATCAATCAATATGAGACTTGACTCCTGGTTTGAACAGTAGACGTTTGCAATTTTGTGTGAATAAGGTTATTATATATTGTTTTTGTATTTATCTGCTTTGCATCCATTTTAGTCAAATGTACTTAGTAACGCACTTCTAATGTTCTAATGAATCTTTTGTGGTTTAATTAGTTCTGGGAATTTTCTCTATCGACTTTGTCTCATGTTGAATTTGTTTTTTAAATAAAGTTTCCTAATCTTGTCGTACTTTGCATTTCCTCGATTTCACAGCAACAACCTGAAAGAAAACCTGAGTATGTTTCAGGGAATTTGGGATGACCTTAGGAAAATGCAAAGAAATCAAATAATAGTCCAGCAGTTCTTGGAGAAGGTTTGAATATTTTGGAGAAATTAACGTCAGTGCACTTTCGTGGACATTTGGACGAATTAGTCAAACTCTATAAAATAATCACGTGATTGGATTTTGGGGAAGTCTATTAAAAAGTGAAGGAATGTGAGAAATTTGTCAAATTTAAGAAAATTTGGGAGATATACTCCTGAACAATGATGCGAATTCTTAAAATATTATTCGACAAGAACCTTCAAATGTACAAATTTTTTGCTCCAGGTAATTGAAAATTAGATGGAAGTTCTAATGCTTTTCGTGTCAAGGTCTTATTTAACTATAAAGTTTTTTATGTTTCTTTATGTGTAAATATTTCTCCTAAAAAGCCCATACTGTACATAAAATGTGTTGCAGAGGTTGTTGTAAGGACCCATTCTCAAGGGAAATTAAGGCGACGTTAATTTATGCTTAATATTAAATATTTTATTTTATTTGCCAATTTTATCTATAAAAATAAAGGAAAATTTTGAATTTCACATTTCAAAAGTCCAATGCCTTTTAATTTAAAAAAAACACGTTGAACAGTTATACCAAATGATATATTATAAGACACTATCTTAATTACTGTATAAACTGTACTTCCTGCTGCCATGATTTCAATACAAAATAGATACTTAAAACTAATAAGCTCAAATAATGCAAGTAACACATACTGTTTATTCTTTTTCGCTTATGCTAATTATCGACAATGGACAAATTAATTTATAATTGACCATACTGCATATTGTGTCATATCGTCCCGGTATCACGGTAGAAGTATCGGTATCCGGTGTGACATTCTTCAAACCTCGTGATACCGGCCTTTTAATAACTCCGCATAAGATCCATTATGATATCGTAGAAATAAGAAATTTGAGAAGAAATATAGATCAAGTTAACTTACAGTATACTCGGACAGAAACTTTGCGAATTTCACTTCGACAAGTTGTGAAGTCATGTGGTCAAAAAGGATACATCAATTGGTTTATACGATGGCTGTTCAATATATACTGCATAAGGTAACAAGACCTCTCATTAAGTTCTGAATTTATTCACACAATGCAGTATAGAAAAAAGTAGGGACACGCATCAAACTATTTTTTTCACACAATCCCTACATTTTTCCAAACATTTGTCCCGCTGGTGCAAATTATGTGCGTCATTATGATAGGCAGTACACCAGACCTACATATATGCCTGGATTTTGAGCAAAAAATGACGTCATTTTTCTCGGAATTGACGTCATTATTGGAAACTGGAAATAAAAGTACGTCATTTTTCTCGTAATTGACGTCATTATTGAAACTGGAAATAAAACGACGTCATTATTCGAAACTGGAAATAAAATTACGTCAGTATTCGAAACTGGAAATAAAATGACGTCATTTTTCTTACGCTTGCTACGTGAGCTGTTTCCTGGAAATGTAATTGACACCATACACCTCAACCAGTTGGCGATGAATTTTGGCCAGTGATGTGCCTTTCAGTCACAGAAATCTGATCACACATCGCATCGATATTTGATCTTAATTGTTTTCACGACTCACATCGAAAAAAATTTTAAACAATTTTTAAAAACAATTTTTAAAAACACCAATGTATATTTAGCTTTAAAATACATTTTAAAAGTTATTCAAAATATGTATAGATTGGAACAACCCAAGTTATTTCAAAATATATACAGTGTATTAAAATTATGCAAAACATATTTTCAAATGCATTTTCAATACCATATAAAAGATATTTTAATTAAAATACATTTTACAAAACATATAAAGAAATGTAAATTTAACGTAGGTTTTTAAAACAAATTTTGTAAAAAGGCCTACATTGTAAATCTATTTTTGCGTTTAAAAAAAATGTATTACAAGGTATTTTTATTTCGATGTGGGTTTTCACCTAATGGTAGGTCAGTTGATTGTCCTTACGGTACGAGCCCAAAGAATGCTTATTGCAGGCGCTTACCACTCGGCGTACACTAGCGCCACCAAGTGGAATAAGAATGTAGCATGCTTTTTAAACGAGGGCGCACACAAAGAAAGCTTAGCCGAGCCATTTTTTAGACCAATTTAGCATGTCGAATTTCCTAAGTGCAATTCGCAGATATTCTTCCTGAGTTGTCCTACGTTACCCCGTGCGTTTCTACCGGTGTTTATAACATTCAAACTGTGCGCCATCTTCCGGGGGTGGCTTAATTTTTATTTTACTCGCCGATAGGCGGCAGGCGACGCCACCGTCGCCCTCACCATCTACGCCCTTCTCCAGATCGTTGCCATCAGAAAACTTGTCAGAAAAGCCATCGCCGTCGACTTGATTTTCTGAGGAAACGCTTCGAACTTGATCACGATATCAGCTAAACCGGATACGATCATCAGCCATGGTTTACCAAGTCAAAGATAAGGTAAGTGTCGGCCAATTTGTTAAGAGGCCACTTAAATATCGTATCCATGGGAAAAAAAACCACATGGATGGACCTTAGTCAATATTGACATTGCGGTTGACCTCTGTGGTGGAGCAATTCCACTAATTGCTCGATGTTCTGGGTATAGCTGCAGGATGGGGAAAAAAGACGCCCACAAATGACGTCATTAATTCGCGTCCCAGACTCGCGGTCAGTTTCGTCTAGGCTCTGTTTACGCAATTTTAACCGAACCTGAATTTGGTCAACCTGAAAAGAGTTCATGGAATGGCACTGCTCCCATAAAAGGGGGGCAATCCTTGCCTGCTTCCGAGCAATGTACGAACGCTCAATGTCGGCAAACCAGGGGCCAATTTCAAGAAAACTTGTGAAACACCTGTTGAAAATGCCAAAATATTCATTGTCCCAAATGCCAAGAATATTTATCGTCAAAAACGACAAGTATATTCCTCGTTGAAATTACCAAGAAAATGTTTATTGTAAATTGTGACGATTCGAGTGGAATTCGTAATTTCATAATGGGAATTTAAAAAGTGATATTTGAAAATTTGCAAGCACGAGTGCCATATATTCTCGAGATTAGCAGCGAAGTACGAAATTGAAAAATTGTACCAATTGGTGTGAAAATTTCGTAAGAAATAAAAAAAAAAACAAGAAAGTACTTTAAAACCTGGAAAAGTGACCACCTGTTATCTTGACCACTTTTTACTGTTTACTTTTTACTTTTACTTTTTTCTAGTGTACAATTCCTTTATAAAAATTCTCTGTATAGTGACCAGTGATCACCTGTCTATTGTGTACATTGACCAGCGTGTGATGTCTTTTTTGCAATTTTTACATTGCCAATGTACCTTTAAAAAGTGACCAGGTAACGGATGAGTCACATTATATCTTGCTTTCACCCTTGGACATGATGATTCTGTACTTTTTTTGATTTTGTGGTTTTTTACTACGTGTCTTACAGTCTACATGTATAAGTGCAGTGTACATCTACATTATTTTAATTTAATTCAAGCATTTTTTGTATAGTGACTACCTATGTACAGTGACCAACATAGCATTATTTTTGGTGGTCACTTAACAGGAATTTTTACTTCCCATTTAATTTACATTTCGAAAACAGCATGAAACAAAATCAAAAACGGTGTTTGAAACAGTTTGGTAATTGATGGGGAACGTTCTTGCATCAAGAGCTTCTGAAGTGTTCCTGTTTCCCTAAATGTGGTGGAAAACAAGGTCCAAATTAGCCAATAATTTATTATTTCCATAAGACGCGCAATTCTTGATGACATGTAATAAATTAAAGATATTACCTTATAACTTCTACAAAACCAGTTTCCCAATAACTGTAATTATACAGGGTGTTTTCGAAATCATGGTACAAACTCAAACTGGTGTTAGAGTGAACTAAGGTAAACATTTTTCACCACAGAACCTAGGCTCCAAAGGCCACTATTAAAAAATTACATGGAACTAACGTTGGCACAGAATGGCTTACATGGAATTAATGTTGGCACAGAATGTTTCAACAATTGCGTGTTTATTACAATGTTTTGACTATAGATTTAATTCAGATAAAGTCACTCCACCATTTTTCTTTGTTTTCAATTGACCAATGCATTGCTTTTACCAGAAATTTTGGAAAATTTGCCTATTTTCGCAGCATACAGCTCGAAAAAAGCTTTCTTTATTGGTACCGAAAAATCGAACTTGCTTCTAATAATTTGCAAAGCTGTCTTGAAGAAGCCTTGTTTACCAAAAATGGAAAGGTTTTTAATAAAATTTGGAGGAAAAAAAATTGTTATAGCTTTTATCCCGTTTGGAAAAGTTGCCCATTTCCAGTTTCTTTTTCAAGAATCCTTGCCCAGTCTTTGTCATGGTGATTTCACAATTGCCCAGTAGCTAAATTCCTGACGTGATGACCATGACGCCACACACGTGCCCCATATATGCGGATGATTTATGGATCACTTGTCCAATCCGACAGTGGAATTGATATTGCCGTTTCCAGGCGAACTGTTTCGATAACGATTCATCACCGATATCGTTTGACTGTTGCCATGTCAACAGAAAGGCTATCGTTTAGTCGATACTCTCAACGTTCAGGGGGAATCCCCTATCGGCCCTCTAGCTCCCCAAAGCTCATGTGTCCTCATTTTTTCCCTTCGAAGAAAATAACAAGAAGCCATTGGAATTCTCATATTTTTTCATCTGTAAGAATGCAATGAGCCACATGTCCGTTACCCTTGGCAACGGTCATTTCCGGATCCACCCTCGCTGCAAGTAAGGTGGTTTGACGAGGGCAAAAGTTGCAAGTCCAATCATAGTGTCATATGACCTCAAAATGTTCAAACAAAGATTATTACTGCTAGCAATAACATGGAATTTTTAACTTGAATTGATTAACTACAAAGTTGTGTAAGCACATATTTAGCAATAATTAGCCAACCAAAGGCATAAAAAGAAATCAATTTTTTGAAAAAATTCCAAAAAGCATGCATGGGCAAGATATAATTTCAAAACAACAAGTGAAATTTACAAACATTTTGGAAAAAAATTAGATTAGCTCATAACAATTAATTAAATAGGGATTGTCAACAAGTGCTTGGTTAATTAGCCATAACCATGCAATCCCTTAATTGTAGCCTAAATCTGCTTAGAAGTGGCCATGGCTTTTTAACCACTTTTAAGAATGGCGGAAAGGAGGCCATTTTCTTAGGAAGAAATTATTTCTGCAATGAAAGCCTCTGGAGTATATAGCAGCTCCATTCAGCACCATTCCAAGGGTTTACGTATCCTAAGCAAGACTTAAAATTCGCTGCCCCTGTAATACTTTGTAAAATGTTCAAGTCCATAACCCTTTCTACATTTAGTCATCTTTATAAAGAAGAAAACGCGTGGTCGTGTGGGCAGGGGCCATTCAAAAAAGACGTGTGTGGCTTGGGGCCATTCAAAAAGGATGTGTGTGTCTTAGTGGCAATTCAAAATGGACATGTTTGTGACTTAGGGCCATTTTAAAAGGACGTGTTTGTGGCTTAGGGGTCATTCTAAAAGGACGTGTTTGTGGCTTAGGGGCCATTTCAAAAGGACGTGTTTGTGGCTTAGAGGCCATTCAAAAAGGACGTGTGTGGGTGTGACTTAAGGGTCATTCAAAAAGGACGTGTGTGTGACTTAAGGGCCATTCAAAAAGGTCGTCCTGATTGACCGGACACAATGCGGACAGGGGTATTCCAATTTTAGAAAATCTTGATTCGTAAATCATTCGTGTATTAGGCTTACTTCGTCGCTATCGGTTAGTACATCCCGGGCAACGCCAGGCCTTCTAGCTAGTTAATTTATAAAATCTTCTTGTAAAAATATATCAGTTACCAGCAACAATATCATTGCAATATCTTACACATTTGCAATAAAAAAAAACCCTATTAAATCCTTAAATATTTATTTTTATAGCCTTTGCAAATGTCTTCACAAGTTCTTTAATAATCATACCATATGCCATTTACTCTTCTATGGAAATTTTACCAAGCCCCACAGAGCCTTTTGGAACTCATTGTTGAGCATACATGTAGATAAGTTGTGCCGCGGTGCAATTAACATATTAGGCACAGAATCTTATAGCTTACTGTTAAAAATAAACCTATTATATTTTTGGAAAACTCCCAGATTCAGATTATTCTACACAAACTTTTATCTCATTTGCCAGCCCTGGTGAACAAATACCAGATTTCACATTGTATTGTAGAGATGAAGCTAATTTTTCTCAATGTTCATGAATGGTTCATTGGCCAATTTAGCAATATTATACAAGACGCCAAAGACTTGGCTTATTCTTTTCAATTGTTCAATCAAACCTTTTAGTAACAGATGTTAGAATTGTTTCCAGAATTGCAAAATAAAATTCAATTTTAAACTTTAATTGGGGATTTTCAATAGACTCGACCTTTGATTCATAACTGTGGGGCGATTTTTTTCCTTTGGATTCTTTTCTCTGGTTTCAAAAGTTATGGCAGTCTCAGCTTTGTTTTCCAATTCATAAGATAGAGATATTGTTTCCTTAATCGATGCATCATTAAATCCTTAAGTTTGTCATTGGTTTGAACGTGTTTTCCACTAACAGTCTTCAATGCTTCCCACATTTTCTTGGTTTTGTTTGGTTGAGTCTGTTCACTGTCCTGATGAGTAAGCATCTTTTGCTGAATTAGTTAGGTGCTGTAGGTGCTGGTTTTCTTCTCCAATGAATAATGTTGGTAAAAAAAATGGAGAGATCGTAAATATTAGCATCTTGGTACATGTACTTGACATTAAATACACTAAGTCACATAATTAGCCTATGGGTTTGGTTAATCCATTTTTAAGGCAGAAACAAATTTAAAAGCGCTTCTCCTTATTCAAACTCAATTGACATTCATCACAACAAGAAGAAAGAATAATGGGATCAATCAGCAAAATGTCTGAAAAAATCAATCTTCTACTTCATTATACAGATAATCACCATTTTCTAAAACCTTTGAATAAATATTGAGAATTACTTGGGAAGATAATTCATGAAAAAAAAAACATAGGAGCCAAAGGATGCTTCCTTTTTTGACACCAGATGTTAGGTCGATTCATGTTTGATTCGTCCTCATTAAATACAACCCTTTGCACTCTCTCTGATGATTAAATTTCAATAATAGATGGTGATGACTGTAGTACCGAAAGTTTTAATTAGGTAATATTTGTTATTGAAATTAACAATTGATTGTTAATTTAATTAGTTTTGAAATGCATGTTGTGCCTTTCGACTTTTTAGAATTTAAAACAATAAGGTAAAGTATTCTATGAAAAATTATGAAGTTTACTAGGTTAAAATGTTTATTTAAAATAAACCCATGCATCCAGGATTTTTCTCTTTATTTCTGAAATTTGAGTTATTTTTTTCAATAAACTAAACTTTGTGGAACGTGAGTGTAAAACAATAAAATTGCTAGCTACGAGGGGTGTTCATTAAGATTCTGAAATATCATTTAAAAAATGGCTGTATGGATTTTCATGAAATTTGCTGGAAAAATTCTCCCATCATTCCTGAACATATTTCAAATTAAAAGATATTTTTAAAAAATTGCACGTGCTTAAAATTAGAAAGCAAAGATGGATTTCGAGTTGATAGTTGCTTTTTTTTTAATTAGTTGGTTTTTTAATTTTGATGGCATTTCAGAAGCAGAAATGTTTGAAAATTTTAAGGTCTAAGTAATGTCCAAACGAGTTCAAGCTGCTGTTTTCTTTAAAAAACATGATTTTGGAAACTTATTGAACACCCCTCGTATTTTATAAGCAACAGACTTAGAAATCTGCACGAAACATGCCGAAAATGCCTAATTCCCCTCATTAATTTTCTGTGATTTGCATTCCCAGCCAGCAGACCACATAATTACAAGTTGGAACAAGTTATAATTAAAATGATTCCTAAAGTATCAATTAAAAGCGAACCGCATTATCGTGGGAACCAAAAACCTCCGAGAACATCTGTAAGACTATGTGCATGCTTTAATTTACTATCAGATGTTTACATTGCTTACTGTGGAATGTAATTGTGGTGAATTAGCCTACCTACATGAACATGTATATGGTATTAACCTTCCTTTGAAAACGGCTAAAATTCCTTTTGAATCCACAAGATAATACTGAATGACTTGTTTTAAACGGAGAAGGATACGTTATTTTTGAAATTCTATACAAAAACCATTATGAAAAAAAAAATATCACACAAAAACCACTGGAGCAAATCTTGCAATTTTTCTGCATGATTTTTAGGCTGCATGATGAAGTCATCATCAGAATTTAATGAATGACGTCATTATCAGAATTTAATGAATGACGTCACTATCAAAATTGTATGAATGACGTCATTATGAGAATTTAACGAATGCCATTATCAGCTGAATTTTAATGAATGGAATGAATGGCAGCATTATCGGAATTTTGATGAACGAAGTCATCAGCAACATTTTAACGAATGAAGACTTGTTGCTTTTTGATGATGATGACGTCTATTTCCGCATGCACACTTGTCATTTTTGGTACATCCAAAACTCAGAACCCAGGAAAAGACGTACAGCAGCTCTACGTAAAAATACGATGCCAATAGTAGTCATTGAAGCTTCTCAGAATATTATAATTACAGTGAAAACTGCTACTTTGAACGCCTCTATGTCTTAAAAAATGATGTCATTTCTTGAGCGAAAAACTGACCAAAAACTGATGTCATTTTTTTGCCATGCTTTGGGTGGTCATTTCTTGGGCGAAAAATGACCAAACAAATGACGACATTTTTTGTCATTGACGTGATTTTTGAAAAATGACGTCATTTTTTGGTCATTTTGCTACGTGGGTCCATGGTAAAATTTTTCTATACATTAAACTCTGCATACTATGATAAGCAAACACTTTTTCTCGCCCCTCCCCCCCCCCTATACTCCAATACTAAATTTAACTGTGTACATTGAACAATTTTTTTTAAATTGTAATACAACTAATGCACATGTAGTACTGCATGCTGTACTCTAAAGAGCAAAAAAAAGGATGGAAGTGTTCTTATTAATAAAATGAGGGATGAAAAGGATTATCGAGGGGATAGGGGAAAAACCCAACACTTGAATAACACCAGACTTGTCTTTTGACAAGTCGATCTGCAGTCTTTACAAGTCTTTACCTTTCACAAATTTGACGTCATAATTTCAAGTGTATTAATGTTAGAAAAGACCATCATAGAATACAACTATGTGATAATCGTCCTAAGATGCAGCAGACTTTAACTTTTCACTTTTTTTTTAAATAAATGTAATGAAATACAAGATCTACAACTTTGAAATACACGACTAAAATACAAGAAATACAAGATATTATTAATAGGATGTAGAGTAGTCACAAGACACGTATTATTTTTTAAAAAAAACTTCAATCATTCATTATTTTGAATTTTTTCTGTACATTGAACACCTGTCAACATTGAACTTTCAAACCATTTACCCCCGGGAAAGGCCGGGTTTTCCCGCCAGTTTGCTATATACAGCATCTGTTCCATTGTCACCAAATTTTCGGGAAATTTGGGGCCAGCTAGTGCCATGTTTTGAATGAAGTCGACATACAGCACGTATAGCTCTGTTTTAAGTACAGCAAAGACTATAGTACATAAAATGTTGATAAAGAAGTGTTTATCAATGTAGGCTACATGTATAAATATAGCGTAAGGGTTGATTTTTTCAATACCATCCGATCGAGCACATTTCATTTCCGCACTCTCTTCGTGACAAAACTGGAACTTTACCAAAACATGAAATTGAAGACTGGACGGAAACCAATTAAGAAGCAGTGAAAGAATATGATTTATTTGTTGTTTTGTGCTTCATCAACATCTTTTATGGAGAGAGAAAAATACGCTTTCTTGCAGTTTTAGATAATTTCTAGCAAAAATTGCGCTTTCGGAATTTTTCATATTATTTCAACATGGATGCAAGTTGTCTCCATGCGCAAATGCAATAACAATATTCAGTTTCCGGGGAGTCCCTTTGTGATTTTAAATGGGGAGCCCATTTTTTTTTTGATCTGCACTTAAAACACAATAAGTTGATGCCAAAAAAATATTTTAGACAAAACTTATTGTGTTTTAAGTGCAGATTTATAATCTGCAAAAAAATGGGGCTCCCCAATTAAAAATCACAAAGGGTCCCCCCGGATACCCCCAGGGGTACCGGGAGGCCCCTTCATTCTTGAATAATTTAAGGCAAGTTGATATTATTAATCTTGTATTCTGGTAAATTTTATGATTTACTATTTATTTTAAAAGATGTTGGACAAATCATGATAAATGGGACACCCACGGTATACAGTACATGTATACCGGGTGATTCATAAATCCATATCGCAGGCTGTTTATATGTTTAATTTGCATTACAGTAAATTTAAACATGTATAAAATGTATTGAGAAGGCTATGGGGCACCTGCTAATGTACCTTTTGTTGACCTTGAAAATTATCTTGAAGACCATTGAAATTAACTTTTCAGCTTAAATGACAAGTCGGTATTTTTTTATTGTTATTATTTCCAGAGTGATTTCGATGCCAAACTGCAAGAAGCTGGTGACAAGTTAGTTGTGGTCGACTTCTACGCCACCTGGTGTGGGCCCTGTAAAATCATTTCACCAAAAGTTGAGGTACAGTGACATATGTCTGTTCCACGACTTGTAAATCTATGTTCTACAAAAGTCAGCGATTTGATAATGATATACTGTAATCAAGGGGCAATTGCACCAATCTTGACGAATTTTGTGTTAGACGTTCCAATGGGAAGACCAGGAAGTAGAAAGGGATCATCCATAAAGAACGTCCTGTATTTTTCCGGGGTTTTAGACCCCCCTGACCGCTCTTGTCCTGTTTATGTAACCCCCTCCCCTTATGTCCCGTCCAATTTTGAAAACAACTTGTTGATTACATAATCAATTTTTAATGGAGATTTTTACATTGAAAATATTACCATTTGTGAACATTAGATCTACATAATATTATAACTGTACATTGTAAGTATAACAGACAAAACAAAATTAAATAAGGTGAAAAATACTTACAAAGTTTCAAAATATGATGTTAACCAATCATAAATACTTTTAATTGTTAACACGATTGCTTTCGTCTGAGGTTTGGTTGCCTTAATACCTGCACTTGTCACCTCAATGATGAGTTATTGATGCTTTCAGGGCTTTGTGCACGTGCATATGTTTAGTGACTGCTACTTTTAATGCAAAATAGGCTACATATCCAGAATGTATATTTATCCAAAATATTACTGAGACAATGAACCACCTGTACATGTACCAAAGAACTAACTGTACACATTTTCAGCTTTCAATTAGACAAGGAATTTCCCCTAACAGAATGCAAACCACCCAGTTTTAAAGGAAGAAATGAACTCTTCCTCCATACAGGGGCAGTATGTAGCCTATTTATTATAGCTGATGGAGGTTATGTAAGCTGAAGAAATCAGGAAATTTGCCTATAAATTGATTAGCGAGAAAATAAAACCAATGCAATCAATTTATCATCTAAAGTTGATGACAGTTTAAGCAAAAGTGGACATCCGGACGTCCGCTTTCCTTGAACCCCTACCCCCTCCCCCCCCTGTCCGCATGTGTCCTATTTTCACATACCCCCCTTCCCCCCTTTGCAGGACGTTCTTTGTGGATGACCCCTAAAGCTATGCATTATTCAGTATGTATGAAGTGTCCAGCAATTGCATAAAATGTAGACATGTAGGGAAAGTCATCAACATGATCGTTTTAACTTCCGCCAACTGTTCAAATCCAACAATATCCAATAACCAATTTAACACATCAGACCCTTTGCCCAATTATACTGATATATAGCATTTTGCATTTCGATAAAGCAGTCTACTAATATGAATAAACCAGCATATTGTACCAAATGGATAAACATAAGGTCAAATTTTCAGTTTTCATAATTGATCATACATACGACCATGATCTAAGACCAAACATAATACTAATTAATATATATACTGACTTGTCAATTTACCTTTCCAGGAAATGTCCATTACGCACCCAGACGTCGTCTTTCTCAAGGTGGATGTAGACGAATGCGAGGTAAAACTCTAGCTGCACAGCCTTTGAATCGTAAACTGTTTGCACAACTCTGATTTTCCGATGATTAAACAACCCGCGATTGTAAAAAAAAAGTACATTTTTGTTCACAGGACGTGGCCGCGCAGTACGGGATCAGCTGTATGCCCACTTTCATGTTCTTCAAAAATGGGACAAAGGTAAAATTTCCACAACTCATAAAATACCGAAAAATAGTGTTTATGCCGACACCGATAGTCTCATCTTACTCACGACAACACGCCGAAACGATTTGATCCATCAATCGGATTTGACATCGGGGTTAAAAGCGTAGAACTGTTAACTTTTTCCGGAGCATTTCGAATAAACACCATCATGCCAGCGCCATTTTCAAAACTATTTCGATTTGCACCTGGACCTGTACTACTTTCGATTTTGCACCTGGGCCTGGACTATATTGTCGGTCAACTTCAAAGTTCAGACCACGCAGTGGTTCAGAGTTCATCCATCATGTACATGGTCATTAATACTGGAATGACCATTTGCGAATGACATTAAGAATGATCGTTTAGGGTAAAAAAAAGGTGGACTGATGCTGGATGCTTGGTAATGTGGAAACTACGGATTTTGGCATCATTAGGCTACTGTAAACCCACGTAGCAAGCTGACGAAAAAAATGACGTCATTATTTGGTCATTTTTTTAAAAAATAACGTCAATTTTGGAAAAAAAATGACGTCAGTTTTGGTCCTTTTTAAAGTCATAAATGACGTTTTTTTTACCAGAATATGACGTCATTTTTTTTTTGGTAAACAAAGACGTCTTTATGATCAAAGAAAATGACGTCTTTTTGACCAAAAAGTGGGGCCACAATGACGTCATTTTTAGGTAATTTTTTTGGTCATAAATGACGTCTTTATCAGACTATGACATCCAAAACTGACGTCATTTTTTGGTCATTTTTGGTCGGGCTTGGTTTTGTAATATAATTCGGGGCGTGCTTGTGGATATCGCCATTAATAATGACCATACAGATTGGGAGCGTGCATGAAAGCGAATATCTTATATGGTAATAAAAATAAAAATTGCTTGCTCTGGTCATTAGACTATTAGTATTGGCCGTGTAGGTTTCCCATATGATATTATTTAAATTTTGCGGGCCATGCATGCGCGGAATGATTGCGAAAAGTCGTCAATAATTTCGTATATACTGTGGCAAATATAGTCATTTCAAATGATCGTGTAAGGTTGAAATATAATGAAAGCGAATATCTTATATGGTAATAAAAATTAAAATTGCTTGCTCTGGATTGGTCCCATGCATTCAATAGGGGTACTCAGACAAATTCACAAATCTTACTTCGACAGTGCTAAAGACACGTGCACAAGATGTGTAAACCAATAACCATTAATCCAAAAAATAAACAATAAAAATACTGATGCACTTTGGCAGTCTTGAAACTTTAAGGCTTAACTTTTAAGAAAGTTTTATGGCGAATTTGATTGAGCCAAAAAATCTGCACTAGTGTAGGCTACAAGGTGAGGCATATAAGTCTGCATAATCGGTAGTAATATTGCAGGCAGCAGGCGCAAAAAAGACTTTACAGACTTACACTAGTGCAGGTTTTTTGGCCCAATCAAATTAGCCATTACAGTATTGTGTAATGACAAATTTCTTGGAAATATTGTATACTGCATTCTGATTTTTATTTCGAATTTATTTTGGATCCAGATTAAAAAGGTGATGTCCTGCATGGTGGTAATAAGGGGAATTATCTCGAATGTTCTATTCTCACATTCTCGTGATCAAGCATCCCTTATACTTTTCAGATAGAAGATTTTGCCGGGGCAAACGAAGAGATGCTCAAATCAAAAATCTCAGAGCTGAAGTGAGATCCACGAATTTGGAGAATGCCACCACGTGTACGCACCATAACGTCGTGTCTGTCCAGCTGTTCCTCCAGGGAAAAAAATACAGATTATTTTCCCTTGGTGAGTGGATTCACTCAACAGTTCCGAGCACATCTGCCCATGGCCACTTTCGATATTTAACACGCAGCAGGAGATAGCACGGTGCAAGCTGCCCAATTTGTCCTTATAAAAATTAATATCAAAAGCTAATCAAAATCAAGAAAAGACATTGCCTTTTTTTTTCCGAAACTTAATATGTAGATCATCACCATTCCCCAATGCACTTTTCCCAGTTTTACCAATTTATATTTGTAGAGAATAAATTGTGCTTTGGCATATCGTTGACTAATAAATAAGTTAATTGACTTGATTATAAGATTGCTGCCTTATTTTATTTACACAATCGCGATGGTAACTTCAACAAGAAATGAAGGATTTTTCCCCACTGGGTCAATTAAGAAATTTAACAACTGATTATGAAAGTGTAATAACAATTACTTAGTTTTGGGTTTCAAGGTTTCAGAGAACACATTGGCGATTAGGCGATATTGTTAAATCAATTAAATACAACGTGATTTTGAACATCTACCATCTAGGATCTCCAGAAATGCGAGTCTACCATATCTGTCCAAAGCCCACTGACCATTATCCATGCAGACATTTTGGGTAGTTACAGCTTCCCTCAGAAATTTCATTTTCAACTTCCCTCACTTTTCCAGGTTTTCAAACAAATTTCCCTTACCAATGACAATGTCAAAATTGACATATGCCAATGTTATCAACAATTTTGCAAAATCGTCACAGGAGTCACTGGACAATATTCAATATTTTTGCAAAATTTACTAATGACAATTTCGAAAAATTTAAAAAAAAATTATGAAATAAAAAGTTTAAAGATTTTACAAAATTAGCGTGAAAAAAGTTTGAAAATTTTAAAAATTTGTCCTCTGAAAAGGTTCACAATTTTGACAATATGTACTCGGAACCTGTTGAAGGATTTTGCAAATTCGTCCTCGGAAACTTTTTGAATACTTTTTATAACTATTAACTAGAAAACTGTTACAAACTTTGTAAATGTCATCGTAAACTGTTGAAAAGCTTGCAAATTTGTACTAAGAAAATTTAAAAATCTTTGCAAATGGGCCCTGAGCTAACCACGTGGAATCATTAATTTTTGGATTGTCACAACATTATTACATTGAATTTTCCTTACTTTTTAAAATAAGTCATTCTTACCTGACTTAATGTATCTAGATGTGGGGAAACCGTAAGTTAGCTATGCATGACAGACTCCACCTGCGAGTTGTATATTTAGTATTTATGTAGGCATATATAGGCAAAAAACAGTAGGCGAAATTGTATGAAAATTGCCGTTTTCAGAAAAAATAAATGGCGGAGATCTTTTAAAGTACATTTATAATAAAACTTACAGAACAACCTGAATTTATATTTTAAAATAAATATTTTAATTGTAAATTAATAAAAACGAAAATTCCATGGCAAAAAATATAGGCCAAACATGAATAAACATCTTTTTGGACTTTTCAAGGCAAATCTAACCATCAGTATAGGAGGGTGTTCATTTACTTTTTTGCAATGGAATTTTCGCTTTCATTACTTCAAACTTAACTTATTTAAAAAAAATCTGGTTGTTGTTACTTAATCCATGTACTGTAAGTGTTATTATAAATGTACATTGAAAGATCTCCACCATTTATATTTCCCGAAAACAAATTTTCATACTGTGCCCATACTTTTTTTTTTGCCTACTGTACCTATGAATGCAATGGAAAACGCGAGTTAGGAAGTAAAACAGTAAAACATCATCGCAACCCAAACGTGTCTTCTGGAAATTTGGAGTGAGTTAGCCAGTAAGTGCAAGCAAATGTTTTAACTCCTGGGTTGCCACTGCCAGCTTCAACAAATTCAGCATACAATCATCTGGCTACCAAACTCTTAAAATTCTTACAAAACTGGATTACACCCTAAGTCCCGTAATCCCTTAACGTAGCGATCAAACAAGAAAGATCCCAAAGTCCAGAAATATAGTTCCATTTATTTTCACACAAAAATAAAAGCACGACAGTGCAGAGCGCGTTACCAGAAGGCGCAGCAAGAACGCAGCTCCCAATTCTTGGAACGTTTGGCACACCGGCTTGTGCGCAAGAGTGGGACGAGGGTGAAACAAACGTGTTAACGCGAAACGAGCAAAAACACCCTTTCACCACCCCAAAAAAAGAACAAAAAACAAATCACGTTACGTGGGGAATACAAAAATACGAAAAACTGGCAAAATAAATTACTCCCGAGTGGCACGGCCGCTCGCAGCATCACCGCATTCCCTATCACGAGCAGCGGGAGTGGAACGGCCAAACGGTGTGGTCATGAAAGACGATTGGGCGGCGACGATCCCGGCCAGAAGGGGCCTTTGCCGACAGAACTTGACAAAACAAACGTGGGTTGGCAGTGTCCAAACGAGAAACGAAAACGGCCTCTGGTTTGAAAATAGCTCCAGACCCCGCCCCCAAAACGGGAAGGGCACAACAGTTTATATACATATCACCATCTTTGGCTACGTTGGCGTTGCCAGAATCACCTTGGCCCGTGAGATCCTCTGCAGTTGCGACACTGTGGAACATTGGAGCGTTTCTGTGCAGATTTCCGTAACAATTTTTTTACAACGAATAAACATTGTGGAACTTAAATCAATGTTATAACTTAGAAGTGTGGCAAAATGCAAACAAGTTTTACCATGGAAGAACAATGCAATACCTGACAGTTAAGCAATCTGATAATACTATTTCGTTCGCAAAAGTAAAGACAGGACAATTTGGCAGGGAATTAGGATGCTTAGTCAGAATGTCAAGTGGTCGAACAGTTAGGTAGATTGGCGAATTTTGTTGGCATTGCCGAGCTGTTGGGTACAATGGGCACATTGCTAACATATCAAGTAATATAATGCATATCTTCTCAACTGTCACGCCCTCTGACAATGCATTCTAAATATCAAAGAATTTATATGTATAAATAAACATGTTGAATTAATTATCAGCCATCCACCTTTAATTAAGGAAATGGTTACTAAACTTTAGTTCAAAAGGTTGAAGCTAAGCATTTCAGCAGATTCGCAGGATGTGCTTTTCTACAAAGGAAACGATTAGGAATCACTGGTGCATCTGACTCTGAAATGCCTTTGGCATTAGCTAGATCAACCAGGAATTAGTAGTAGGAATTTACATTATTTAGAAATTCTTTAGCTTCAATTCCTCCACTTGAAAAAAGGCACACTTAAAGAGCAATGGCAACTCCAACAGATAATAATGCAGTACGGCAGATTTTCGGTCACATTTGTGCAGAAGCATGATTATGTTAACTACCTTCCCAAGGTAGGGTTTATGAGAATTAGAGCACATCTGCAAATTTGCCAAGTATTTCATTGCCTTGTTATTCGATTAGTCTTGACAAGTCACAAGCCATGCAAAATTTATGAAATTTGTATATTTCAAGTGTCATGCCTGCAATATTGAAAATCCAAATAAGGCATGGTCTTACACAGTTAAATTATTGAAACAATACAAAATTCTTTTCTGCTTGGTAAATAATATTTTGAACAAAATTTTAAATTATAAATGTGTTAAATTGATTGGGAACAAGAAATAAAAACACATCTTTATAATTAGATTTAAGATTTCTTTTGAATTTTTTTTTTTTTCAAAAAATAAAAATATTAGTAAATGTATTAATATTTAAATTTTTGTGATAGGACAACGGTCGACTCACTTGTATTTGTTAAATTTTCAATTCTTCGGAGTTTGTTTTAAAGCAAAAACTAAATGACATATATGAGTGATCATTCTTCCTCATCTGCATTTCAACTTGTTTTACACTTTCAAAAAATAAACATGGAAATAATTAACTCAAAAAAAGCTTGTTCAATGAAAGTAGCTTCATTTCACTATCCATTTTAAATTAAATGCTACCTTAGAAAACAATCAAATTGTGACAATTTTTTGATCATTGATGAAAGCATTGATCAAGTCACAATATTTTCGGTCGAGTTAAGACAAAATAATCACTGGCTGTGAGGCAAGTTTCTTGATCAAACGACCTAGAGATATGCAGAAAATATAAACAAAGCTGGAAATCTGCACCAGATATGCTTGGCGCCACTATGGTATCTGAATCACAAGGACCCCAGTTTCACACTTCAAATGTCGACCATCAGGTCACGAGTCCTCTGCATCACCTTCAAGACTGGCAAACTCCTTGAGAACATTGAGGGCATAAAGCAGGCGCTCGCGGATTTGGACGCTGCAGCCCATGTTAGTGATGTGCAGGAGCCGGTAGGTGGTGGCCCTGCGATCCTCGTTGATGTACGTAACCAAGTAGTCGTTCTTGTCGAGGCTCAGGATGATCTTTGTGTGGTCCAAGAAAAAGTTCACCTGTACAGGTAAAATCAATGATAAATTGTTTAATTAGGTAAGAATAAGTGAAGCTATGCAGAGTTCTCGTGCTGCACATTTTGTTCATACATGAAGTGTCTTAAAAGTCCACCTTATATTTTGCAAAGATTTACGTAAGCAAAATAGCTTGTTATTTAAGGTCAATCTCCATACATATCAATTAACATTTTGTTTCTGAAAGAACCCTGTATCAGTTAATAACTAACATTACCTGCAATGTTCCGGTACTGAGCTGCATTATCACAGCCCTGTTTGTCCGCAGCCATCGCTTCATGTATGGAATTGGAGACTTTCGCTTTCCCCAGTCTACATCCTTGGTTTCTCCACCCTAAAGTCAAGAAAATGTAAATGTTACCAGTCCATGATTGAGCAACAGGTGAATAAATCAAGAAAAACACACAAGTAAGCCTAAAAATTTTCTAGTCTAGGCTATTTATTTTGATGCCTGTACTTTTATTGATCATCGCGTCGATCGCGAAAGGAATAATGCAGAAACCGCAAGTTTCAGGCCATGTTTTTCGTCAATATATTGAACTACAAGACTGAAGGCCACACTTGCGAACGTTAATCAAATCGTATACGGAGGTCACTGGCGAATCGATACTCAAGAAGCATTGCATTTCTTTGCCGTCAATTACACAAAATTGATTATGTTAGTAATGAATTTCCCAATCGTCTTTCAGCTTGTTCAGGCCAAGGTTGTGCAAACAGCAACACATTTTCTACATCATTCCAAGATCAAATAGTGACAAGAAAATGGAACAAACATGCAACGCATAGTTCTATTCGTCAATGCCATGACAAAAAAATTGAATCATTGTTATTCTCAAAAACGGCTCTGAAAAATGTTTGTTCTCATAATTTCAATTTATGTGTTGATAGTCTATTCCTTTCCTTTGGGTGAAAAAAAAACACGAAGGTGCTGTGAAATTTTAGAACTTAAAACTTGCATATTAAAAATGTTAATAAACTGATCAAAGCAGTAAGCAATCTATTAAAAAACAAAACAGATGACCATTGGAGCACATAACTTAAAAATAATGGAAAATTACATACACATAATTGATTTTTAATAGAAACCAATTATTAAAAACGTTTAATAAATAGATACTGTTTATAAGAAAGTGAGAACAAAAGAATTAGAATGATTCAAGATCGCTTGAGCATGATAACAAATAATGACAATTTTAAAACACTTAACAGAACAATTATTCAAAGACAACCAGTGGAAATTATATTCCAATAAATCCATAATGCCGTTGCAAATATCTTTATTGCTTAATTTGTGAATGGTTTTTAGAAAGATCTAATTTTTAGTAATTCGCCTTTCGCCGAACCTAATACTGACCTCAGTTAAGTTCTCGTCCATGTATTGAGCAAAAAAACGCAGCAACGTGTGCCGTTCGTGGAGTTGAGCTGGAACCGAAGAGGCGTTTACCACAGTCATTTTCCCGAGCAAATCGATAAACACTAGCCGACTGAAAATCGAAATTAAAAAAAGCAAAACCAGTTAATTGGCTATGTCCAGACATTTTCTGGACACTATTACCAGAAAGTTAGTAGAAAAATGTTACGCTAAAAATAAAAGTTGGTCAAATAAGATCAAAAAGCGCACATTTTAAAATTCCTCAGTTTGTCTTTCCCTAAAAAAGATGAAAACTATAAGTATGCGCCTGGACAGTCATTTCCTCTTGGAACGTAAAAAGCCAAACAAAATAAACTCAAATTAATCAGAATATTGAAGGGAAAAACATTTTTGCTAAACTTGGTATAATGCTCCATTCCTCCCGCCCCCAATCATTAGATATTTTTTTATAATCAAAAGCATGGTTTTTAAACTACGTCTTTATGAAGCTTAGATGACAGAAAGGTCCAGCAAAATATTTTGAAATAAATTGCGAGGCGATTTAACGTTTTTTTTTTTTTTTGTTTAACTTTATTGATATAAAATTTATGTGGAAAATTTAATAATTTGGAATCAGCAGGCGATTCTTTAACAATAAAATTACTGAACTGAAAATTTCTGAAAGATGACAAGTTTTACTAGTAAATTTTATTAATAGATTCATTCTACATTGCATATTAATTTTTGCATATCGAGAATGAGAAGGCAAAACTATTTAAATGAAACAAATTTTTCAGATGCCCTAAAAAGTTTAAATCCAAGACTGACAAAAATAAATTGTTGAAAAGAAATGTCGTGACCATAAGTAAGTGTTTTGTTAAAGTATACCTTCGATTTGGATTGAAGCCTATTTTTGTGTTATCGTTGAATAGCACACCGACACTGTGATCCGAAAGCTGAAAGCCAAAGCCGTATTTGTTTGAATAATCGATCCACTTGACCACAAACTGGATAGGGCTTTCTGAAACGCATGGTGGATTGACAACCACCTCTGTGAAACAGGAGAACAACAAGAAAGGTCAATGAGTACTCAGATCTGCAAATTGCAACGATACAGATAATGAAAACTCATATTTCTTACCATCGGGCATGTTTTCCCAACACGTGCTTAACACGTGATACAAGGTGGCGGCTGAACATGCTTTCAACCTTTTTTCTGCAAAAAATAAAACCAAACAAGTCCTTCAAAATTCATTCTTTGGTAATCGATGATGTGTCAATTTCGTATATCGCATTATGCATATACAAGCATTTCTAAACGCTGTCCATTAGAACATAACAATACGATGGTAGCACTTACAGGAGGGATTATATACTCTACAACAGACCGAAATGACCCAAAATTAATCTGAATTTTACAAATTCAAAGGCAAGTGGCTTTAAACGTGATAAAATTTCCTGTTTCCAGAAGTACTTTTTTTTAAAAAAAAATATGCTACAACTACGTTCATCATCATTATGGATACCATGCCCATTGAATGCAATAAAACCAATATCACAGAAAAACTCACGGGTCTGCGCCTTGTCTGGGCACAGGACACTGGTGATCTTCTGCCTGATGGCGCTGTGGATACTAGCTTCCTTGCGGTTTACTTCCTTGAGGCTGACGTGTCGAGGCAACTTCTCACGGCACGTCCGCTCCAAAGCCACGTTGTCCACGGAGCGGTGCGAGCTAACTTTTATACGTGCCATGCTACTTGTGACCTTCTGCAGATCACTGGCGATACCTGACGTGGGGATGGGCACAGCATATATAGGTTCCTCAGGGAACTTTGGCATTACCGTGCAGCAGGCCGGTGAGAGGGCGTTGGGAGAGTAGCCAGCGGTGAAGAAAGGGTGCTCCAAGATGGCGTCCAGAGAGGGGCGCTCACTGGGCAATGGATGCAGGAGCAGGGTGATGAGGCTGCGGGCAGAGTCCGAGATGAGCGGTGGAATGACATACCGGTTAGTCATGATGCGAACGTACGTCTCCGTTAGTGTGGCTGTTTCAAAAGGCGGCTGACCAACCAGCATGGCATACCTGTGATAAACAATGCAAAACATTAGACATTTTAGAAAAAATAAAAATCTAAAAATTAGTAAACATTAAGCGCCAAGATAATTTTTCTCAAATGTCTCAATGTTAAATTTAAATTACTGTAGCGTTTACCACAAGTTATACGATTTAACATATCCGCGCAACCATATAACCTTATAAAAAGCAGAAACAATCAGAAACTGAGCAGAAAAAAGCAGAAACAATTTAAAGAAAAAAACATTTCTTAACAAAATATTAGACATCATTCCTCCAATTGATTCCCTAAATATGGAAATTGATTGAATGTCAGTTCCCACAAAAAACTTTTCAGAAGCAATTCTCCATAAAATATAAAATTAATTTTCCCCAAAAAATGTGTTAAAAATTGCACGAATGACCTAAAGTAAATTAAAAATGACCTTGGAAATTATTGAACAATCGACGACAACAATTAAAAAATATAGAAAAAAAAACATTTTGCAATTACGCTGATATTAAATTTTTTTGAATATAAAACTATTTTTTTCCTTTCAGTTACTGGCAACCGAAAATAAATATTTCCATTGAAAGAAAGCAATGAAAGAAGGGTTCACTGAGACACTTTATGCAAAAATCAGAGAAAATTTCTTCCATAAAACAATTTTTTAAAACATGAGTTTTTCCAGAAACATTTCTGGAAAAAACAACATGTGCTGTTAAAGTAAAAAATTCCAGAGCAAAATATGAAAAAAAAAATTGAGTCAATAGAAAGTTAACAAATACATTTTTCAGAAAACAAAAAAGATTAGAAAATATTGTTCTGAAAAATGAATTCTGAAGCTATTGCATTAGTATTATGAAGCTTGTTAGAGGCTATAGGTACGTGCACGGTGAAGCTTATTCCAGTCGCTTGCGAACCGGTTTCGAACCAGTGTCGCGTAGTAGTATTGCAGACTTAATACTAAGCGACACTGGTTTTCAAGCGACTGGAACAAGCTGCACCGTGCACGCACCTTAAATTATGGCACTTACATGATGCAACCCATGGCCCAAACATCAGCTGAAAACGTGTGACCCTTGTTGTTGAGCACTTCCGGGGCAATGTAATTGGGCGTCCCACATATCGTCCTAGAACAAGGGAGACAAAAATATTCGATAAGAACCAGGAGCGATGCCAGCGGATCATGCCAAATTGTTATTACTTACGGCTTTTTAGGTCCATCAGTGGGGTTGATTCTTGTGGCAAGGCCAAAGTCGCCGATTTTCAAGATCATCTCGTCGGTAAGGAACATGTTGCCTAATTTGAGGTCCCGGTGGATAACCTTCTCACCGTGCAGATAGTGGACCCCATCGACCAGCTGCCGCATATAGTAGCGCACTTCCGGTTCCGTCAAGTTGGACCGCTGTTTCATAACATGAACTAGAGACTGAAATGTAATCAAAAATAGATTAATTCGTTTGGTCAAATTGTCATTTTTCTGAGAGGGCACAACACCTGATCGTGATCATTAGCTTACATGTAATGAGATATTCGGATTGGCCAAAAATATCGAAAACAGCATCCAACAATTTAACAAATAAAACAAAATCAGAAGCAATGCATGATGCAATGTGGCCATTTAACTAGTCTGAGCACACCCTCACACATTGGATAACATTGCATTTTTACAAGGCTTGTATGGAGGTAGTCATTGGATCCAGTTTCCATCACACCCCTCCTCCTGTTCCTGCATCTACCATCACACCCCTCCTCCTTTTCCTGCTTCTTCCATCACACTCCTCTTTTTCCTGCTTCTTCCATCACACTCCTCCTCTTTTTCCTGCTTCTTCCATCACACTCCTCCTCTTTTTCCTGGATCTACCATCACACTTATCTTCCTTTTCCTTCATCCCCCAGCTTCCAGCTCCCCTTTCCTTCATCTACCATCCTCCAGGTCCCCCTTCCATCTCTTCCTGCATCTACCATTCCTCAGACCCTCCTACCTTCTTTTCTTGCATCTATCATTGCCCAGACCCCTCTTCATTCTTTTTCTGACTATCATCCCCCCAGACCCCCCCTTCCTTCTTTTGCTGCATTACCATCCCCCAGAGCCCTTTCCTTCCTTTACCATCCCCCAGGCCATCCTTCCTTCTTTTCCTATATCTACCATACCCCTCCTTTTCCCACGTCTACCATCCCTTTTTCCTCCTTTTTATGCATTTCTCACACCTCCTCTCCCGACCCTAGGTTGTGGGATAGGCTCCCAAGTCGAGGACTGTAAGGATTTTGGGGATGAACAAAATTCACTGAGTGGCGGGTTTTTCGGATGACAGTTTAACCTGGGCTTCCATGAAGTTCCTATTTGATCTCTGCCAGTTAAAGATCCATCTTGGGGTGGACATCAATTAGGGCTGGTGATTAGCCCTCCTGTGGCAGAAATTGACCAACGTCAGAAATGAAAAACGAACAATCCGACACCTTCCTCCTTATTTCCTACATCTCTCCTTCCTCTATCCTCTTTTTTCTTGCATCTTTCAACCACCCATCCTCCTTTCCTGCATCCTTCATCGCTTCACCCATCTCCTCCTTTAATCCTGCAGCTCCAAATCTTTTACTCATCTCATGTGTATGCTGTCCTCCTTTCCCCCTCATTCGTCTCCAACCATCGTCCTTCTTTCCTGCGCTCCCCATACTCATTCCACAATTCCCAGCTCCATGTCCTTGCTCTTCCTTCTTTCTTGCCTTTCCCATCCTATTTCCCCGATTCCCAGCTCCACGTCCCTGGTCTTCCTCCAATCATCTTTCAACTTTCACACCTCCCCTTCCAACACTCAGATGGTCAACTATGGTACTCTCCAGGGCCTCCATCAGAACCAACTTCCTGATCACAACATTCTGCATCTTCCATTTTCCACCTCTCCCATTCTCCACTTCCTCTTGAAGACTTCCCTCCCAATTCGCACATCCATATATTTCCACTTTTTTAACCTCCGATTTGAAACGACATCGGAAAACCACTGAGTCGTGGCCGACGCCTCGGAGGAACCACCTTGCGATTCCAGTTTCCAGGTGGCGCAACCCAGGTGCAGGCCGAGGAGTGCAAAGAAATCTGGAGGTGGGTGCTGGGCGATGTGCCATAAACATGGCCGACGCCAGCAGCTATTTTTGGCACGTCCATTTACTTTTGGTAAGAAAAGTAGCGCATGCAGCCATGCTCTGGGTTGATGACACCCGAGTTCAACCACCCCGGTCCTGGCAGCGCGAGCAGGAAGCCCAGACATCGCGAGGGTAGGCGCACATGGCACGGTGTACATGCACCTGGGTCGACATCGGGGTCGTCCATAAATGCGCAATTGGCATGGAAGGACGAAAATAACCGAAGTCGAGGTCAGTCATGCGTGGTTTGGACGTGCACAAGGTGGATACATGGCAATGAGACAGACGTCTTGTGATTCAAGAGATCCAGATGAGCCAATGTCGAGAACAAACGCCAATAACGCCTTGCTGAAATTCGTGGTTAGCTTTTTCCAAATAGCAAGCAAGAGCAGTATGAAGCTGTTCTTTTGTTTTGCTTATTATTTACAATGGTTTTTCCACTAGAAATTTCATATTAAACTTCCCAGACTTTCCCAGGTCTTTACACACATTATCCTGACCAACGACAATATCGAAATTGACTTACAGTATGCCACTGTTATCCACGATTCTGGAAAATCTACACTGCATTTTCGAAAAATTAACACGAACAATTTTCTAAAATGTTCCAAATTACTATTCGGAAATTTCAAAATTTTGCAATTTGTTTGTCTTCGGAAACTGTTGAAGATTGTGCAATTTGTTTATCTTCGGAAACTGTAGAAAATAGTGCAATTTGTTTATCTTCGGAAAACTGTCGAAAATAGTGTAATTTGTTTTAATCTTCGGAAACTGTCAAAAATAGTGCAATTTGTCTCCGTAAACTGTTGAAAATTGAGCAATTTGTTTGTCTTCGTAAACTGTTGAAAATTGTGCAACTTTGTCCTTGGAAACTGTTGACAATTTTGCAACTTTGTCCTCGGAAACCGTTGAAAATTTCTCAACTTTGTTCTAGGAAACCGTTGACAATTCCGCAACTTTGTCGTAGGACACCGTTGACAATTTCGCAACTTCGTCCTAGGAAACCGTTGACAATTCCGCAACTTTGTCGTAGGAAACCGTTGACAATTTCGCAATTTTGTCCTAGGAAACCGTTGACAATTTCGCAATTTTGTCCTAGGAAACTGTTGCAAATTGTGCAGCTTTGTCCTAGGAAACTGTTGCAAATTGTGCAACTTTGTCCTAGGATTCTGCAATTTCTTTGTCTTCAGGAACCGTTGAAAATTGTGCAACTATGTCCCTGGAAACTGTTGAAAATTTTGCCACTTAGTCAATCGGAAACTGTCATTCTTCCCTGACATTTCAGGTCTGGGTGAATTACCCTGTTTATAGAGCTTAATAACCCACGACTTTGAGTCAGTTCGGGATAAGGAAAAAAAATGTTTAAAGACAGGAAGTGTAAAGTAGAACAGGGAAGCGGTAAATTTTGTTAGAGGAATCGTAAACGGGATTATTCAATAGATAATTAAGGGAAACAGGGATTTCCCATGTTACAATTTCGCTACGGGTTCATTTTAAATTAGCTACACAACTCCATCTATTTCTATTGAACGTATTGATGACAAGACCGTGCTTTTTTAAAAAAATTCAAATATTTTCCACTCAACTAGCACACCGGAAATTTGAAAAACTTGCATTCCCACCAAATTCTTAGTCATTTCTCACTATCGGGCTGTGAGCATATTCCACGTCACCATGTGGACATTCTTTTGGCAGTAAAAAAATCCTCATGTCGAAAACGGACCACTAGGACACCTAAAGGGCACTGTAGTAACCACTAAACCCGCAATGATAATACATAACAATGTTTTAAAAAAGATTGTAGCTTCCAGAGTTATTTTACCCCTTGATCATATAAACTTTTATATAAAACTTCAACTACTCCTTTTATTTTTTTAAATTATTAAAAATCAAAAATCTTACAAGATTTTTGCAGCCTTCTTATTTTATTATTATGATGGACAAAAGAAAGAAATACACTGTTGATCTTAAAGTTATAAACATTCTTTAAAAACTATACTGTGCAAAATGCTTTTTCTTCCTCACCCCCCCCCCTCATCTCAACAATTAGGAATACTTCATTTTGAGTTACTGACTATACATGTACTTCCACAATGAAAAATGCTGACTAATTTCGGGGCCTATTTGAAATGTGAATTCCAACGTGTAAAAATATGAATATGTTTTCCCACATTTTAATTCAAATTGGGAGCTAGGCATCAGGATATACTTTCAAAAATGCATTTTAAAAACCACTAGCCGGAAGGCCCGGTTATGCCCGGGCTGTACTTACCGAGTCCCTTAGCGGAAGATTTTTTTCGTTTTTCACGCGTTTTGCGTCATCATGTATTCAACAAAAAATAAAGTAATGTACCGTTATATGCATATACAGTACAGTAAAACCTGAAAACCTGAAAAAGTGACCACCTTTGAATGGTGACCACCTGTTTATATCGACCACATTTTAGTGCATTGTTTTTTCTAACATACATTTCCTTTCCAAAAAATTCTCTGTATAGTGACCATGACCACCTGTCTATTATGTACATTGACCAGTGTGTGATGTCTTTTTTGCAATTTTTATATTGCCAATGTACCTTAAAAAGTGACCAATTACAGATGAGTCACGTTACATCTTGCTTTAACCCTCGGACATGATTATTCTGCACTTTTTCGGTTTGGTGGTTTTTTACTACGTGAATTAGTCTACATGTATAAGTGCAGTGTACATGTTCATTATTTTAATTTAATTCGGTCATTCTTTGTATAGTGACCACCTGTGTACTGTAACCATAATAGCATTTTTTTTGGTGGTCACTCATAACAGAGTTTACTGCATAAAGATACGTCGAAATTCTCACCTTTTTGGGACAATATTCCAATATAATATAAACGTTAAGTTCGTCTTCGAAGTAGTGATGAAACTGGACCACGTGACGATGGCAAAAGGTTCTCTGCAGCGCCACCTCACGGTCAATCTGGAAAACGACAAAAGCATACCATCAGGAACGATTACAACACCGAATGTAACAAAATTCCAACCTGACACATTTTACGATCCCGAGTCTTTTTTTTTTCGAGAAAAACTACCTTTTTATTTATTTACCCTTTATTCCCCTACGATGATTTTTCAAGGGTTAAAGGCAAGTACAAAAAAAAAAAAACAACAAAAATAAAATAAATAAAATCAAGAAATTAAATACGATGGTATAACAATTGCTGGTCGAAACCAGTGCTCAGTGAGAGGTCGTAAACTTTAATAAAACCAAAAAACCACGTGGGCCAAAACGAACAACAGCAGTAAATCCGGTTAGTTTGACTAACTAGAATTTCAGGGCTCGTTAGGTGAACCACCAGAACTTTGATAGGAACAGGAATACATTGGTGAAACAAGTTAAAACCGAGGTCAGTTGACGGAAATTTTATTTGCAAGTTCTTCTTTTTACTCGTGTTGTGGTACATTTGTAGGCACATTACATGTAACTGCATGATTGCCGAAATTAATAATACAGATATCAGGGTTTCCCCAGAAATTTCAATTAATTCAACTTCCCTGACTTTTCCAGGTTTCAAAAATAAAATTTCCCTGACCAATGACAACGCGAAAAATTGACTTTTTCCAAAAACTGACACTGGAAAATATTTTTTTTTTTTAAATTCACTAACGACAATTTTTAAAAATCAACAGTGAGAAATTTTGCAAATTTGTACTCGGAAAATGTGGAACGTTTGTATTCAGAAAACCAAGAGAATTTTGAACATTTTTACACGAAAAACGTGGCCAATTTTGCTAATTTGAGCTCGGAAAACGTGGCCAATTTTTCTAATTTGAACTCTGAAAACGTGGTCAATTCTGCTAATTTAAATGAGCTCAGAAAAGGTGGAAAATTTTGAAAATTTGTACTTAAAAAAGGTGGAAAATTTTGCAAATTTGTACTTAAAAAGGTGGAAAATTTTGCAAATTTGTACTTAAAAAGGTGGAAAATTTTGCAAATTTGTACTTTAAAAAAGTGGAAAATTTTGCAAATTTGTACTTAGAAAAAATATGTACTCCGAAAATGTGGAAACTTTTTGCACATTTCTACTTGGAAAATGGGCCTTGTAGAAGTATTAAATTTGGATCGCCGTGACTGCGTTGAATTTCCCTGACTTTTCCAGGTTTTCCAGGTCTGGGGGAACCCTGGATATTGAAAAAAAATATCATTGGAAGCATGAAATCTTTTCAAGAAAAATAAATTTCAAAAGAATATTTTCGAAAAAAAACAATTGATGAAAGAAAATCGAAAGTAGAGTAAAACCTGGAAAAGTGACCACCTTTGAATGGTGACCATTTTTTTAGTGTATTGTTTTTTTCTAGTGTGCATTTCCTCCATAAAAATTCTCTGTGTAGTGACCAGTGATTACCTGTCTATTGTGTACAGTGACCAGTGTGTATTGTCTTTTTTTGCAATTTTTACATTGCCAATGTACCTTAAAAGTGACCAGATAACAGATGAGTCAAGTTAAATCTTGCTTTAACCCTTGGACATGATGATTCTGTACTTCTTTAGTTTTGTGGTTTTTAACTACGTGTATTACATTCTACATGTATAAGTGCAGTGCACATGTTCATTATTTTAATTTGATTCAAGAATTCGTTGCATAGTGACAACCTTTGTACAGTGACCAACATAGCATTTTTTTTGGTGGTCACT
>JAQGBX010000807.1:0-30443 GCA_034698745.1 Megaphyllum sjaelandicum
AGTTCCACAGGGACCAATAGGCTCCTGTCTATGCCGATTGTAGGGGTATGATTTTGAATTGAAGAGGATTGGGTATGGAGCTGCTAGCAGACTGAGTGCAGGGATAGCATTTTTGCTTTTATTTGGGAAAATTTCCCAGATCATTCTTTCCCCAGACTTCCCTGACCTGTGGCCACCCTGATTGATTTTAATAGGGAAATGTACCTGTCTAAATCACTGCAATCACCCATTTCAAAACGATCTGAAAATAGAAGAAATAGGTTAGCCAATGACTAATTTGATTTGTGACCCGTAAGATTGGTCTTTTTATCGACGGATTCGTCAATTTCCCAGATAAGTCTTGTCCTAATTTTCAAAGGACAGGTCCCTTTGGTTACCCCTTTTTTACGTATATACGCAACAAAGCCAGCAATGATACTTACGAAATGTAGAAGGCTAGAAAAGTACTCGGACAAGTTAACGGCTATACCTAACACATCCGAGTTTCATATTCAACCGGGTATATTTAATCGCGATAGTTTTAAATTATTTAAAATAGAAAAAAATTGTGGAAATAACAAAAAGACGCTACGAACTTACCTTCCTGGGGAGTATAGCAATGATGTCAATTTTGTCGAAATTGTGAAATATGGACCTAGCGATCCCGGATTTAACGATCGAAATTCACGCTATTTGGATGTATGACTCGTTTCTAGGAAGAACTAGCAGCCCAATATGTTTGGCTCATGAATATAAACAATTCGTGTTACGGACTTACTTTATTAGGTCAAATTTTGGGCAAGAGTCTTGCAAAACATGAGTCATTGGAACGTGAGATGGGGATTTACCGGAAAAGGTTGTCTGGCAACATAAAAACCGGCATGTTCCATATTTTGAAAACAAAAGGGGAGGAGGGTATTTAAATTGAAAATTTTGGACGTAGACCTAATTTAGTTCAATTAGGATAATCTAATTATGAATGTTGGTTGTACATGTAGTTGTAAAAAAATTGAATGACTGCAATGGAGTTGGTTTATTTTGAAAAAGTCAGGGAAATTCAACGCAGTCACGGTGATTCAAAATTAACACTTCTTTAAGGTTAGCTCAGTGTCTATTTTCCGAGTAGAAATTTGCAAAAAACTTTCCACATTTTCGGAGTACAGATTTGCAAAATTTTTTAACGTTTTTCATTTTCAAATTTAAACAATTTACACGTTTTCTGAGTATTAATTTGCAAAATTTTTAACGTTTTCCATGTACAAATTTCCAAATCTTTCGAGTAAAAACGTTCTCCGTGTACACATTTTCAAAATTCTCTAGGTTTTCAGAGTACAAATTTTCCACATTTTCTGAGGACAAAGTTGCAAAATTTTCCACTTTTTGCGAGCACAAATTTTTAAGATTTTTACACGTTTTCTGAGTATTAATTTGCAAAATTTTCCACATTTTCCGAGTACAAATTAGCAAAATTGTCATCGTTTTCCGTGTACAAAATTTTCAAAGTTCTCTAGGTTTTCCGAGTGCAAATTTTTCACATTTTCCGATGACAAAATTTCAAAATTTCCCACTTTTTCCGAGCACAATTTTTTAACATTTTCCGAATACAAAATTTTACCATTTTAAAAAATGTTCATGCAATTTTTTTAAATTTTTAAAAAAATATGTCAATTTAACACGTTGTCGTTGGTCAAGAAAACTTTTTTAAAACCTGGAAAAGTCAAGGGAAGTTGAAATGGCTCCGTGATTCCGTCGACGAAAAACTACGATCCAGTTGGGAGATCTTGCTTGCGTACGGTAAGAGATGTGACAGTAGAATGTGACAGTATTATTGTTTCATTTATTGAATATATAGCTTTAATTTTTCATGTAGATGTATGTAACAGTTAGAGTATGTACACACCGAGCAAGGTGGCTTAAAGGTTAGCATGTTCGTCTTGCGTTCGGTAGACCCGGGTTCGATTCCCAGGTCGGCTATCTTCGATTGTGGCTTTTCATGGTTTCCCACAATTCTTCTAGGCGAATGCTGAGATAGTTCCTATATTAAATTGGCGATGACCATCTTCCTATCTTAATCCCGGCCCACCCGCCTGTCTCTGATGGTGGATTCTTGTCCAGATACAATGTCTCAATACATCTGTGTGGGTGTAACTGTCGAAGGCCCAGGCAGCTCTGGACTTTCTGAACGTATTCGTGGTCTATTCTGTTGGCGGTTGGGCCAGGCGAATTTGGCTGCGTACTGAATCGGCGAGTGCTGTGGCAAGGCCACTGTGGGCAAAATTCGCATGTAATTTTTTTAAATTAAAAAAAAAATGTCTATGTTAATTTTCAAAATTGTCGTTAATAAATTTAAAAAAAAAAATATTTTCCAGTGTCAATTTTGGAAAATGTCAATTTTTCACGTTGTCATTGGTCAGGGAAATTTTTTTAAAACCTGGCAAAGTCAGAGAAGTTAAAAATGAAATTTCTGGCAGTACCCTGTTTCTCCACATGTTGGCGTAGATTATATATCATGCAGAGAACTCAGCTTCCCAACATTTCTGGATAACCTGAAGTCGACAGTACCAAGATTTTTTAAATGAGTTAATGAAACAAATTAAGTGAAAAGCTATATGGTTTGATCAAATAAAATGGCGGACCGAATTAACAGGCTTTCACTGTATCACTAAAAATTGCAGTCTAAATTGGCACTAAAAATCATGACTGTTATTGGTGTGTTCGAAGTTTTTAAAAAAGTTCCAGATTTCTAAGGAAATTTTGGGTCTACTTTAATAGACCCTGACGCGCAAGGAGCGGGAGTTTGAGTTGGAAAAGGAGGGCTTGTCACGCGCCAATGTATCCCTGCAGAAGAAAATGACAATTTTGCTAAGGGACATCCCCCATAGGGTGGACCATGCGCCGGTCAGCATCGAACAAGTGGAGATTAATACGTTACTCCGTGACCGCGATCACGACCATGATTCCAACTCCAACTCCACTTCGACTGCATCCGGTGAGCCTCCTCCACATTCAGCGCTATTAAGTTATCGCCGGTCAGAATTATGACATCGCATGTTTTGGAATTCCAGAATGCGGGCCACTCAGTGACGTCGAGGACGAGAAAAACTCAGACGAAGTATCGCAAGAATCCGTCGTGGAAACCGTTTTGGATTCTAGCGTAGGCAACAAGGATGCGAGCAATGGCTCGGCAGTTAACACTGAAGTCAAGCCCTTCTTGGACGCCAACAACAAGGTAATTCTCTAGCTTTGACTTTGAAAAAAATATTTTGCCACGATAATATGTTTCTGTCAAGTCAGTGTTAGATTTTCTCTTGCAGAGTAAATCGTTGGCGTTATTGGCCAAGTCTGCAGAGGTAGTCAGCTTGGCCTCCGTCAAGGCTGAACCTTCTTCGCCTCCCAGATCTTCGGCTCCGAAGGCGGCGCTCGCCCAATCTGCCCCGGTGACTATCGGTGTCCGTGCAATTCAGCCCATCATGATTCAGCCTCATCCGAGTGTACAGGTGAACAAAGCGGCGGCTAACAGTGTCGCGACAGCGGGGGAAGCTGCAGTAGTCAAAGTGGAACCTGGCATCATCCAAGTGGAATCTAATCCTCAGCGTACAACCGTTTCTGCGCAAGTAAGTTTGGCAATTCTCGAAATGTCATAAAAGTGTCATGTACCTAAGTCCCACAACTGGTACAAAATTAAAACAACATTTTTTTTTCCATCAAACTCACTTCACAGACTGTCAACTACAAATTAAATTAATTTCACATATATTTGAAATAAATAAACGACACTGGACAAAAGTCATGCAAAAGGGCAAAATTAAGGCGAAAGTCCTTCAACTATGTTTTCAGTATTTTGTGGCACTCCTTTGGTTCTCAATACTGCCTCAATTCTTCGTGGCATCGAGTGAACTAACTTAGCACATTTGACCATGGTGATTTAGTTCTATGTATCATATGTATGTTTCCGTAAATCAGCCATGGTTTGCGATCCTGCTAATTGCAGACGTTTCTTTAACCTGTCCTAAAGGTTTTCGTAGTGATTGAGGTCTGGACAGGTCCCTGGCCAATCCAAGACCTCAATTCCCATGTCTTCTTTTAGCTGTATGGGCATGCAGGTGCTCAATCTTGCTGGTAGATGAACTTATCATTTAGGAAATAATAATTTGTAGTAGAGCTAACACAAGGTGGCCACAGGTCAGGGAAGGCAGGGGGGGAAATAGTGGTCATGGAATTCATGGAAATGTCAGGGAAATTTTCCCAAATAAAATAAAAATGCTATGCATGCACTCAGTGTGCATGCATCCTCTTCAGCTAGACTCTAACAAAATCCAGTGTTTTGCCAAGCTTCTCATTGCAATTGTTATTTTATTTTTCATTTTCATTATGACAGAAAAATGGATAGCATTAACCAGTAAGGTTTGGTCAGGGAATTTTTGGTTTTAGTCAGGGAAATTGAAAATTTTGTGGCCACTGTAAAACTTATCCAAAATATCATTATACCCCAATGAAATAATATTGCATTTGACACATTTTAAATTTCCAAGACCTCATGTGGTCATGGTTCAAACTGTAGAGAAGTTGTGCACATTTTTTCTTTTACATAAATTTTACAAATCAGGACTCAAAAACTGTTTAAAATTGTTGAAAATTTCTGCTTGGAAATCTTGCAATTTTATTTTACGAAAGGTTCTACAATTTTGCAAGTTTGTCCTCGAGAACTGTGAAAAAAATGTTGAAAATTTATCCTTTCAATTCAATTCTGTACCCTGCAGTTAGTACATAGTGCCATGTGGCAGGGGGGATCATTACATAATGTAAGTCAGACTAAGCAGTCTTGTCTTGATTGTCGCAAAATACCAGCATGGACCTTGCAACACGAGATCCACCGAGAGCATGAAGAACGCCATGCGCGTGACGGCCGTGGTGCTCTTGGTGGATAGCCAGCTTTAGGCATCTTCTTGATTGATCTCAATTTTTCAGTTATTTGTTTTGCAGAATGTTTGGCGACCTTGGGCGGCCTGATCTTGATCTTAGGTGATATTTTCCTGCATCATCGAAGGTTTTGACAGTTTACCAACTGAAGAACTGAATTATGATTTCTTCGGCAGCTGTTGCATTTACATCAATTTTCTGACATCTTCCGCAACAGAAGTGCAGCTTGCTGCCATTTTTGTATATATGATAATAAAATGTCAACGATGAATTATGGGGCAATTAAATAACAAATATGGAAATCGGATATCACAAGAATTCTTCTGTTTGGGGCAACGTTCAACATGTAACATAAATGGAAACATCATTTACATAAAGTTGCAGGAGTTTTGTTGCAATTTTGCCCTGTTGCATGATTTCAAATATATTTCCAAGGATTACAACTTTGAATTGAAAGTCTGTGAAGTAATTTAAAAAGACCTTTTGTTCACAATTTCGTAAAGATCCACACCTCATATTTTGAATTAGAGTGTAGGATGCAGTTTTCCTACATTTTGTAATAAGTTAATGTTACTCGCCCGGTTAGGTTGCTGTTCCTCAAAGCACCATTGCCACTAATGGAAATGCGGCATCAGCCCCACCAACGGCCATCAAGATGTTGGCCCCCCAGACAGTGCGCATCTTGGCTCCGGTGTCGTCAACCACATTGCCCAAGACATTGGCCATGGCTACTAGCAGCGCCGCACCCCCAGCCTCCACTCGGGTGGCAATGGCAGCTACAACCCTGGCCATGGGAAAGGGCCTGCCGGCCATCAAGCGAATTCCAGTACAGGTCACATCTTCGCCAATACCGATCACCCCACCCACCACGTTGAAGGGGGTGCTAACAACCGGGTCTTCGCACGGCTCGATAGCTGTCGGTCAGCTGGCCTTGAAGCCCAATAATTTGACCCAGCCACCCATGCTCACTGCAACTGCCGTCAATTTTCAAGCTACTTCATCCATAGGTTGGTCCAATTACCTCTCGAGTAGCAGAAATATACCAACGTTAAATGTCGACAAACAATCAAAATAGAAATGTTGCTTGAATTTGAAAATTAAAAGCAGATTTTCTGATAAAAGTGCATAACACATTTATTTCTAGTGTAGGTTTTCAGAGTGTTTGTGATGAAAATTGGGAAAGACTCAACATCTCTCCCTTTCTTTCTTCCACTAGCGACTACTAGTCCATCTGCAACTACAGTGGCTCGCCAGCTGGTTACGGCCACCATGAAGCCAGTGGCCCGATCTCAAGTGGCGCAAATCACCCAGGTGATGGCTCCAACCACTCTGGTCTCGTCCGTGGGCCCGGTAATTCAAGGAGGGCCATCCATGAACCCCATCGTCGCTCCAATGTCCATGATGTCGTCGATGAACCGCGCAACGGTGGCGCAGGTCATCGCGCCATCTCAGCTAAGCAAGGTGATGGGTAGTTCGTTCATCAAGACTGTCCCAATCTACCAACAGCAGTTGTTCCCCCATATGGGAGCGGTGCCATCGCAGACCCTGGTGAACCCTATCGTGATGGTCACCACATCCAACGTTGTGCCGGCCACCACGGCCGCCCAAGTCACGCTTCCCGGATCCCGCTGACTGACGTTTTGCTTCCTGGTACTCACCGACTGACGTCTGGCTTCTTGATTCCGACCGATGTATCCGCGGCATACAGTACCTTTCAATTCTATTCATTGCCCGGCAGTCGGTACAAACATCTCCATGTGGCTGGGGGGAGAGGGTTATTATTCAAGTTGGCTTAACTAAACAGCCTCTTCATGATGGAACCAAAATCAACATTAAACTGTATATCCTCCGGCCTTTCGCGAACGTAAAATAAACGAGGAGGAAGGCTAAACATTTACGACAGGCTCCAAATCCGGGTAATGTTACGCCATGGCGATATTTTGACACCACTGGGATTCATCACCACAACTGAAGCGGCTTTTGCAAATGATGGCACCAAAGGACAGAATGTCATGCCTTGGCCATAGCTGCGCAATTGGAAGGCAGATGTAACCCTAGATTCACTTCGGCACTCCATGGGACAAGCTAGCCATCAACAATGGCAAGTTAAGCTGAGCAAGACACCGCAACTAAAGCGGCTTTTGCAAATGACAGCACCGAAGGACAGAATGTCATGCCTTGGCCATAACTGCGCAATTGGAATGCATATGTAACCCCCCGATTCACTTCGGCACCTCCATGGGACCAGCTAAGCGACAAATAGCGACTATCCACGGCTTGCATGGTCAACAGTGCGCGGTCAAGTGTGCATTAACGGACACTCTTCGTAGCGTATCATCCTTACAGTGCCGTACATATGTGCAAATTCTGACATCTGGCTTTCTGGTTCCCAATACCACACTGGTTGTGAGACTTTCTGGTTTCCAGCTATGCGACACTGGTGTGCGATGGCATCTGTTTCCTTGCTGACTGATTCGTGGTCTTGTGACTTTCTGGTTCCCAGCTCCTACTGGTTGATGTCTCGCCACGCGGCAAATCTACTTCTTGCTCTTTTCATATTTCCATCGCGCAGTTTTTTCATCGCTGTTAAACGATTTGTTCGTCGTAACGACCGACACGCTTTCAAGCATTTTGGAAAGTTAAGATTCGGCATAAGCCGCCTAGGTGTAGAGGAGATTCCGAACAAATTTACCAGTCTGTGCATGGGATAGGAGGGAATAGACAAAAATGGGACCACGCATAAACTATGTCCAGTACTATTGCGAGCAGGCAATGTAATGTGTAATGTGGTTATTAACCTGGAACGGTAAAACTTCGAAAGATGCTCCTACTTAAAAAGTAGTGAAACAGTCTGCAAAATTTACTCCGCTATATAGAATTTTCTTATTCAATATATGAAAATATTGAATATGTAACAAATGTTGCGAGAATTCCAAAAATTTTGTAATAGTTTCAAACTTGTTTTATTTATTTCTTTTTTTTTTAAAAAATGACTAAGTGGAGGGAGGAAATCTTTGGATCTCGGAACTTTCAGCAAAAAAAAAAACAAACCTAAAAAATGTGTAAATATATCCAACGCCAAGATACAAAATTTTGGGATTTGGGAATCATACAGGCTAGCATTTTTTATGAGTAAAAAAATTATTTATCTTTATGTATAATTTTAAAAATATTAATATTTAACTAATCAGATCCACCTTCGTGAACGACGAAAGAACAGCACTTTCTACAATTACTACCAACAAGTAAAGTGCCACGAGTCTGTGTCGATTAGTTCTCGAGGTTCCAGCGAAGGGGCTCTGATTAGCTAAATAATAAATTGCACTCGCCCTTCGTTATTATTTGTGGACGTGTTTATGCATGGCCCCACATGAGGGCAAATTTATTTAAATCCGGTGCTTCTTTCTTCGAACTGTAAATTAAGGGCAATCGTACAAAAGCTCTACAAATGGCGCTTTGGGCAGATTGGTTTAAAAAAAACCTACAATTAATGGACAGTAAAACCTGTTAAGAGTGACCACCAAAAAAAATGCAATGTTGGTCACTGAACACAGGTGGTCACTATACAAAGAATGCCTCAATTAAATTAAAATGAACATGTACATTGTACTTGAACATGTAGATTGTAATACATGTAGTAAAAAACCACAATACCAAAAAAGTACAGAATAATCATGTCCATTACATACGATATATTTATTGCCTTATTACACATTTGGGGGTTTTTTTTAAGAAAAAATTACCATGTTTTCCTTGTTTTAAATGCGTTTTGCTTCTAATGATCATGTTTTCAGTGATTTTATTTCATCTGAATAACACGATTGGCTGAATTATTTGAGAACCACTGGGGTTAAAGCAGGATGTAAGGTGACCCATCCGTTATCTGGTCACTTTATAAGGTACATTGGCAATGTAAAAATTGCAAAAAAGACAACGCACACTGGTAATTGTACACAATAGACAGGTGGCCACTATACGGAGAATTTTTATGAAGGAAATGTACACTAGAAAAAACTACGCTAAAAAGTGGTCAACACAAACAGGTGGTCACCATTCAAAGGTGGCCACTTTCCAGGTTTTACTGTATTCCTCTTGAACACGTGACTTCACAACTCAGCCAAAAGTGCCATTCGTAAAGCTTCTGTCCGAGTATCCCTATTGTAAATAATTTTTCTCATCTGTGTGAACATTGAGGGTTAGGGGGGCGTGTATCTATTGTTATTGTTATTATTACTGAATAAAGGAGGCATTTTGCTCTCCCTGCAATAATTGTTTTTATTGCAAAAAAAAAAAAAAAAAATATGCGAACGTCATAAAAAACTTAAAAGAAAACTGAAAAACAATAATAAAAAAAATATCGAGTGACATTTGGTCAGCGGTGAAAATTCAAAAAAAGTACAAAAAGTGAAATGGGTTAAGGACTACCAAAAAATATGGCGCCCATGTCACGTCACTACTTTACCGATGATTTGTCAAGTGTATGTGAAAAGTGTATCAGTGTATATGCATGTTTTAAAAGGATTTTTTTTGAATAAAATTTCGCAAACGCAGTTGCTTCTGAAAATTGATGTGATCAAAATACTATCTATACAACACAGGGTTCCTCCAGACCTGGAAAAGTCAGGGAAGAATGGTTTATTTTGAAAAAGTCAGGGAAATTCAACGCAGTCTAGGCGATCCAACATTACTACTTCTACATGGTTAGCTCAGGGCCCATTTTCAGAGTAGAAATTTCCACGTTTTCTGAATATTAATTTGCAAAATTTTCCAACATAAAAAAAATTTCATACAATTTTTTTAAATTTAAAAAAAAATTGTATGTTAATTTTCAAAATTGTTAGTCAATTTAAAAAAAAAAAATTTTCCAGTTTCAATGTTTCAAGTTGTCATTGGTCAGGGAAATTTTTTTTAAAACCAGGAAAAGTCAGGGAAGTTGAAAATGAAATTTCTGGGGAAACCCTGCTTTCAGAGGAAAGTTTTTCTAAACAATTAGCGTGTTTCCACATACAACTTTTAAAAATGTTTATTCTGATTATGTAAAAATTCTAAAATTTGTGTTAATTTTGAAAATATTCAATTTGAAATTTGAAATCTCGATGCACCCTGTAATTCAAAAGTGAATTGTATCCAATGTATCATCATGAACTGCACTCCTGCCATGGTTACCACGTAGGGTGGCACCAACATACTCGTACCAATAGTATTTCTGAAATTTCATTTTCTTAGTTTGGGCCACTCCCAGCGGTATTGCAAAGCTGGGCTGACCCGTGGCAGGGGAGGAGCTAGCTCCTGAAAACCCGCCTATTTCCAAAAATCAGTTTAACATTCAAAGCCCTCAATGAGGAGCATATCAGATGTTAAGCTGATAAGAACAGATATTTTTTTTTATTAGAAAATGCTTAAAAGTACAAATTTACATGATAGAAAATATTGTTGAGACAAAAAAAACAATTTTAAATGATAGAGAATTACTACCGTTGATCTTAGCCAAAAGGCCGAGAAGCGATACTTATTCCAGTACCCATTCAAAGGGTCATGCTCTACAATGAGGATGCTTTAGTGCTGGAACATCCGTAAAAAATCAAAATTAAGCGGATATTCGTCGTAATCCGTTTCTTTCTCGATGTTAATCGATATAAAACAGTATTCCAGCAATTACTAAATGGTTTAAATATTAATTTATCAATTTAAATCGTCTAATAAACGACTAAATGTCTGTTCGAATTAAGGAAAAATTTCGCCCGCGTGACCTGATTTGAGCCAATGAAAGCGAATGTGCCACCCTGCGTTGTGATTGTGAGATTTTGTTTATAAAAAAATTATGCTTAGGGGCCATTCAAAAATGACGTCCTCAAAATTTTCCCAAAATTGGACTCCTGCCTATCCCCGTCAGCATTGTGTCCGGTCAATCAGGACACACCCTTCTCACCCCATTCAGACGTTCGAAACGAAAGTTTACAAAGAAAAAAAAAATTCGGAAAATTGTGAAAGTTTTGCAATTTTGTACTCAGAAAACGTAAATTTTGTACGCTGAAAAGATTGAGAATTTGGCCAATTTGTCCTAATAATCTGTTGGAAATTTTGAAAATTTATCCTTGAAAACTGTATGAGTCTGTACTCGGAAACATTTGAAAATGTTGACGATTTGTACTTGGGAAAATGTGGCAAATTTGTCCTAGGGTAAAAAGTGGAAAAGTTTTTAAAAGTTGACCTATCCCTCGCTACCCCTTACACGAGAACGTCCTTTTTGAATGGCCCCTAAGATTAAAAAAATACATTTTGAAAAATGTTTCATTTTTTGGAAGCGTAGTAATGTAGTTTGAACAGTTGGAAGCACGGTTTGAAAACATTTGTATATTTGTTGGTGAAAAGCCGTAACATTTTTAAATTTAAAAAAACCTCAACGGATCGCCGGTAAACCCTATCTAATTCATCGACAGGGTTCCCCTAGACCTGGAAAAGTCATGGTAATTCAACGCTGTCATGCCGATCCAAAATTAATACGTCTACAAGGTTAGCTCGTTTTTCGAGTACAAACTTTCAAAATTCTCTGGGTTTTTAGAGTACAAAATTGCCCACTTTTTCCGGGCACAAATTTTTAACATTTTCCAATCTGTTCTTATCAGCTTAACATCTGATACGCTCCTCATTGACATTGAGATTTTCCAATTTTAAAACATTTTCATGAAAAATTTTTTAAATTGAAAAAAAAATTCTTTGTTTATTATCAAAATTGTCGTTAGTAAGTTTAGAAAAAAAATTTCCAGTGTCAATTTTGGAAAATATTGCAATTTTTCACGTTGATATTGGTCAGGGATTATTTTTTAAAACCTTGAAAAGTCAGGGAAGTTAAAAATGAAATTTCTGGGGGAACCCTGCTTTCAGAGGAAAGTTTTTCTAAACAATTAGCGTGTTTCCGAATACAACTTTTAAAAATGTTTATTCTAATTATGTAAAATTTCTAAAATTTGTGTTAATTTTGAAAATATTAAATTTGAAATTTGTGGTGAAGGGACTCTGTTTAATAAATTAAAATTAATTATTTTTAAGAGTGTGTGGAATCTCGATGCACCCTGTAATTCGAAAATGAATTGCATCCAATGTATCATCATGAACTGCACTCCAGCCATGGTTTACACGCAGGGTGGCACCCACAGTTTCTGAAATTTCATTTTCTTAGTTTAGGCCACTCCCAGCAGTAGTGCAAAGCTGGGCTGACCGGTGGCAGGGGAGGAGCTAGCTCCTGAATCCCCGCCTATTTCCAAAAATCAGTTTAACATTCAAAGCCCTCAATGAGGAGCATATCAGATGTTAAGCTGATAAGAACAGATACTAACGTTGATCTTAGCCAAAAGGCCGAGAAGCGATACTTATTTTAGTACACATTCTAATGGTCATGCTTTCCAATGAGGATGCCTTGGTGCTGAAACATCCGTAAAAAATCCAAATTAAGCGGATATTTGTCGTAATCTGTTTCTTTCTCGATGTTAATCGACATAAAACAGTATTCTAACAATTACTAAATGGTTTAAATATTAATTTATCAATTTAAATCGCCTAATAAACGTCTAAATGTCTGTTCGAATTAAGGAAAATTTCGCCCACGTGACCTGATCCAAAATTAATACTTCTACACGGTTAGCTCAGGGCAAATTTTCCGAGTAGAAATTTGCAAAAGTTTTTCACATTTTCAAAGTACAGATTTACCAAAAAATTTCCACGTTTTCTGAGTATTAATTTCCAAAAATGTCCACGTTTTCCGAGTAGAAATTTGGAAAATTTTCCACGCTTCGCGAGTACAAATTTTCCACGTTTTCCGAGTACAAATTTCCAAAATTTTCTAGGTTTTCAGAGTCCAAATTTTACGCATTTTCCGAGGACAAAATTGCAGAATTTCCCAGTTTTTCCGAGCACAAATTTTTAACATTTTCCGAATACAAAATTTTCGAGCAATTTTTTAAATGTTTAAAAAAAATGTTATGTTAATATTCAAAATTATCGTTAGTAAATTTCGCAAAATATGTACATTTTTTAAATTGTCATTGGTCAGGGAAAGTTTTTTAAAACATGGAAAAGTCAGAGAAGTTGAAAATGAAACTTCTAAGGGAATCCTGAAGTGCAAGTATTGAGCCATTTGTCCCCTAATGTGAAAGTAAAATGTTGTTGGAAATCAACCCATGGTTAAAACTTTTCGAAATGAGGAAGTAAAAACCAGCCTTTGGCCATCATTGCAGGTGTAAGCTGTACTCGTCGTTAATCACAACCTTTTTGAACTGAATAACATGATAACAATTCGGGGTTTATAGCAGAAACACAACAAAGTTTTGGAAAAAAAAATAATCAGTTGATCACAGTGGAGGAAATAAAAAGCGTAATTGCACATACTCACCCTGCAACTGCTCCATCTATATATTCTTCAAAACAATTCACGCAGTTTTTAAACTTGCCCGTTCTTTGAATAATTCTTGGACTTTCTCAGAATGGGAGCCAAATAATACCACTGTCAAATGCCAAAATCAAAAATCATTATTGTAGACACGCAAAAGAGGACTACTGTATGTGGCAGAATTGCAGAACTCTTAAAAAAAAACCTTGTTCAGAGTGGCCACAAAATTTTCCTTTTCAATTTCCCTGACCGAAACTTACTCGTTAATGCGTATCAATTTTTTTTTTGTCATAATGGAATAAAATAGCAATTGCAATGAGAAATTTGGCAAAACACTAGATTTTGTTACGAGTCTAGCTGAAGAGGATTGGAGATGGAACTGCTAGCAGACTGAGCTTTTATTTGGCACTAAGCTTTTATTTGGGAAAATTTTCCTGACTACTCACAAATTTCCATGACACTTCCATGACCACTTTTTTCCCCCCTGACTTCCCTGACCTGTGGCCACCCTGCTTGTTGAAACTTCAGTATCAGCTCATTGGTTTCGGGAAAAAATATGAAGTATTAATATTCAGTCTGAACATAGCAAAATTAATAACGTAAATATTTTTTTAATCTTTCGAATCATTTTTGTTGGTGAGTGTATATATGTGTATATACTGCACGTATCAAGTCCTAAAACTTTCCATCAGTTTTTATATATTTATGTACACAATTTTCAAGATTTTCAGACAACAAAAGCAATGACAATGAGGGGGTAAAAGAAATGATACAACGCAGCTACTATCAAGGTACCGAAGATAAACGTCCCAAGAAATACAAAAATCGGAACGCCACCAAGTTTAAAAAATCTCGTTGTAAACGTCGTTTTCTGAAATGATGGAAATTTTAAGAACAATATGGTTAAGCGTGGATTTGTAGATAAACAAAATCCAAATTTTGAGTAGAGCACTTTCAGTCCTCAACATAAATGATGGGACACAAGTAAAATTACAGAAATTGGCAAAATAAGAATAATTTTTAAACATGTTTGTCTATAATAACATTTAATTTGAACATGCAATGAGAATTAATTAAACAACTTGATTAAATTAACTATTTTCTTTCCAAAAAATAACGGAAAACTGAATAGGTCCTACTTAAAGTGCAACATAAGTGATGGGACACTTTTACAAAACTTGACATATTTCGTAAAGTATGTATTGCAATTTTGATGACTAATATTATGTCTAACAAGAGTTATATTTAAACCGTATTTTTAATGAAATTAGCCAATCTTTTTATAGACTAGAATGTTTCCTAATGTAGTAACCGTTCCAATGCTAAATGTGAAGTTTGCTAGTGGTCATCACCAAAAAATGAGGAAAATCCAAGAAATAATACTTCTGAAATTTCCAAAATAGTCCAAGAATTTGAAGAAATAGCTCTGTATCCTCAAACCATTCGCCAATTTCTACACGGAAGTGGTTATCATAATCAAACTCCCACATGAAGTGCCAAATCATAACATACCATTCAATCATGCTTACAATTAAACTTGCTTTCATCTGTGAGTTTGACTATGATAACCACTTCTATGAAGAAATTGGCGAATGGCTTGAGAATACAGTCATTTCTTCAAATTCTTGGACTATTTTGAAAATTTCAGAAGCATTAATTCTTAGATTTTCTTAATTTTTTGATGATGACCCCTAGCAAACTTCACATTTAGCATATTGGAAGGGTTACTTCATTAGGAAACAGTCTAGTCTATAAAAAGATTGGCTAATTTCATTACTAATACGAGTTAAATACAACTCTTATTAAACATAACATTAGTCATCAAAATTACAATACATACTTTTATGAAATATTTCAAGTTTTGTAAAAGTGTCCCATCACTTATGAACTGTACTTTTAAGTATGACCTTTTCAGTTTTCCGTTATTTTTTGCAAACAAAATAGATAAGTTAAGCAAATTTTTTAGTTAATTCTCATTGTATGTTCAAATTAAATGTTATTATAGACAAACATGTTTAAAAATTATTTTTATTTTGCCAATTTCTGAAATTTTACTGGTGTTCCATCATTTATGTTGAGCACTTATAACTTATTCAGCCAAGGCTAGGCTTCCGAATTAAGTACGGTTTGGAATGTGTTGGCTGAGAAAAATGGCCGTCACATAGCAGTAAATTCGTTGCCATTTAGAAATTAAAAATGATAATATTTACAAACGATTGTTTTAAAGATATAGCCTACTTATAGCAAAAGTATGGATTTGATCGAGAGAGCTTCATTAATTGGGCAACTTTTTCCATCAACGACATACCAAAGCCTTTTCGAATGATGTTGAAAATAATATCGTTAGTGGACAGTGGAACTGGGGAAACCAATAAAAAATGTCAAAGACAAGTCAAGATTGCTGTCTTGTTTCTCATTTAGTTAGTTGACCAATGATAAACTCGATTTAATTAAATTGTCGACAGAAACAAACAATGATATTCTGTACTCTCGTACAAATTCAAGACAAAATACCTGAAAGAGTTTGGGCCTTAGTTTTCCTCGGTTCCTTATAAACCTTGCTCTCAGGTAGCTTTATTTCTCAATTAAAACAGCGTGGAAAACCTGAACAGAAACTAAAACAACTTTGAAAGAGTTAAGATACCTACAAAAATAATGCCGACATCCTAGGTCTGGCCCAAACTCTCACGTTTCTCTCCAACTTTGTTACTCCGTTTATCCTCTGAAAGATTAAATACTATTTAGTCAATTGCACTTTTTCCATTGTGGAAATAAATGTCCCGGATCCTTAAGTTCGCTCGAATCGCGAAATTTGCTAATGAGGCTGCTCGTGTTTGGTAAATAGTTGTCTTTTCTTTACGCTGGTAAAATATGTAAAATGGATTGGCAACTGCAGCCATTATCAATTTTGCAAACATTATTCCAATCTGTGTATTTGGACGATCCGAGCTTATGAAAGTTTTTAAAACATATAAAAGCGCACACGTACATGTACATTAGCTTGTCCAAAAATTTATGGTTTCTGCGAATGATGATGGGATTTCATAAAAAATATTCTACTAGAAGCGTTAATCGCTATGCTCTGAAAGTAATTTTTCGGGATCAAACTCAAAACAAATTACGTATTACCATTCAACAGGGTTCCCCCAGAAATTTCATCTTCAACTTCCCTGACTTTTCCAGGTTTTAAAAAAACTTTCCTGAACAACAACAACGTGAAAAATTGACATTTTCCAAAATTGACATTGGAAAATATATATATTTTTTTTAATTTACTAACGACCATTTTGAAAATCAACAATGAATTTTTTTTTTTAAATTCAAAATAAATTGCATTAAAAGTTTTTAAAATGGGAATATTTTGTATTCGAAAGATGTTAAAAATGCAAGCTCGAAAAAAAATGGGAAATTACACGGAAAAAGTGGACAGTTTTGCTAATTTGTACTCTGAAAACGTGGAAAATTGTGTAAATTTGTACATGAAAGCGTGGAAAATTTTGAAAATCCGTACTCCGAAAATGTGGAAAATTTTTCAAATCTGTACTCCGAAAATGTGGAAATTTTTTTTGAAAATTTCTACTTGGAAAATGGGCCCTGAGCTAAACTTGTAGAAGTATTAATTTTGGATCACCATGACTGTATTGAATTTCCCTGATTTTTTCAAAACAAACCATTCTTCCCTGAATTTTCCAGGTTTTCCAGGTCGGGGGGAACACTGTTTAATAAGATGAAGTACATCACACACATTGAAAGGTCAACATCTAGGGTTGTGGAATTCGATTTAGCCAAAAATGTGTAAGATCACAAACGAAGAAATTAACATTATTCGTCCATGTCCTAGGACGGAGTCACGGAGACTGAAAATGTGTTATTACTATCATAAATTCGTACAAAGCGAGATTTTCGTAACGAGGTTCCGTTGTAAGGCTGAACGTAATCTATTTAAAATTATGGACACCAATAACGAAATCTTTCAGAGCATAGCTACGTTAACGTCTCTTTCCCAATATACTGATATTAACATTTTCCTCTTCAATTGCGATAGTCAATTTGGATATTTTACGACAGATACCTTGAAAAGCTGAATTCCTCAAAAATTGTGGCAGCGAGACACTCTGGGTTTTAGGGGTCCTTTTACTAAACGATGAACTCAAATGATGAAAAACAATCAACGGAGGGCAAAGACAATTACCTTCTTTGTACTAAAACTAGGAGTTGAAAACGTTAAAAATATCGCACCATTTATAAAATGACACTGGTTAGACGTTCTGCTGTTTCAAGCAGCGGGATTAGGAAAAGGAGGAAGAAAAGAAACATGCTCTCGGAACACAACAACTTGCATTTCGACATTTGCAAATCTATTAAAATACAAAATTTTCTCGAATAGTGACACTGAGAAGTGGTCCTCTGCCGATTCCCATTTCGTGGAAGAATATAACAGTTTTCGAGACATTTTTAAAGTTAAGTTCAAAGAAATTGACAGGGATGATGTCAGATGTAACACTACATCATCATCACTCATGGGCATATTGCCAGTTGGTGTTAAATTCACGGGAAGATTCACTATGGAAATCCAACAACTTAATCGTCCCGCCTCTGATTTCCAGTCTATCCCACTTCAGGGAGAATCTTAAAATTTTTTAAATATAAATTAGGGATGGTCCAGTAGACGAGGGTTAAAATATGAAAGTTGTCAATAATTTTTATCATTGGATGTCCAATACATGGCGTTATATTATACAGGGTGGAGCATATGTCTGTGCCTCTCAAATATCTTTACCACCTCAGGCGCTATTATTGCACTAATTATGCAAAGCTGACCAACTTTCTAATTCGAGGATTTGCTCTATCTTCTACGGTTTAGGGTTTAAAATCGCATGAGCCATGAAATTGACGCGCGCTGTAATGTTTAACATGGCTTCTGGAGTCCTCACATCACATCCTATTCACTGATCTAAGCACATTTTACCTAGCGCCTGAGGTGGTAAAGATGTTTGAGAGGCACAGACATATGCTCCACCATGTATACTAGGCGTGGTCGTGTAAAATTTGAAAATGGATAGTTTAATAAGATTAAAGAGTATTCAAGATTATGACTAGAAGTCGAGATTAGGTCGGCGGTAATCCGACTGCTGGAAGACCTCGAGAAAAGACTGCCATTTCAATAAAAAAGCACGCCGAAATCTAGCACTAACATTTGACGTGTGTCGTAATGCAAGTCTGGAATGCTCGAAAGCCTCAAAATGCGGTTATAAAAGGAGGTGAAGTGATGAGGAATAAAGAAAAAAAACAGGGAAGGGGGAGGGGGGGGGGGAAGGAGGTAAGAAACTGCAGCAAAAATAAGCTAAACGTACTTCCGTACTTGCTTTACAATATGTACAGTGACAGGATCTGAAACGCTGGATAGTTCAACATTTTTGACGCGAGTCTGAGCCACTGCGATAAACGATGAGATGCGCACCTTCCGAGACAATGCCATAATTGTCAAAGTCAGTGCTGCTGCAATCGCACGGCTCGAACCGCCTCCTCTTGAATCTGCATCGGATCCGACAAGATGTTGGTAGTCGTGCTAAGATGCCTCAAAGAATTGAACACACCTACGAAAAGTCATGGCATAACTGTAAACATAACCGCATTCTCAAGAGTCCTTTCAGACACGAGGGCAAAATCGTAGACAACTCACCCGGCCTTAGTGCAACCAAAGAGCAATGTTGCTCCAGCCACGTCAGAACAGTTTTGCACAAATCGTCCATGCTTGCGGTGGACACTGTATTGTTGTAAGACTCGAGCAGGGGATGAATGAGGATGCTAAACTGAAAGATCGAGGAGTTAAGGCAGGTAACGAAAGCTACTCGGAAGTTCTATCGGTCACTACGATGGCAGTTGTATTAAACTGCCATCGTAGTGACCGATAAAGACCCACTAGCGGATAACATTTTTTTTAAACTACGCAACCAGTTTTCATAGTAAAAAGCCTTTTTTTTTGACAGAAGCTTAAAATTTCACCCAATTTTTTGGGTTCCCTCAAAAATTTCATTTTCAACTTCCCTGACTTTTAGGTTTTAAAATTTCCCTGACCAATGACAGGGTGAAAAATTGACGTATTTTCCAAAATTGACAATGGAATTTTTTTTAAAAATTTACTAACGACAATTTTGAAAATTTACATAGAATTGTTTTTACAAATTTAAAAAAATTGCATGAAAATTTTGTAATCGGCAAATGTTAAAAATTTGTGCTCGGAAAAAGTGGAAAATTTTCCAAATTTGTACTCGGAAAATGGGCTCTAAGCTAACCTTGTAGAAGAATTTATTTTGAATCGATATGACTGCGTTGAATTTTCCTGACTTTTCCAGGTTTCCCAGGTCTGGGGAAAGCCTGTATAGCGTTGAAAAATTTGCCAGTTACGTCACAATACTATCGTGCGTCTAGGTATTGGAAAACAACCCCCCTTTGGTGATTTTTAACAAATCAACATCATAAAATGTAACTTTCCAAGGCTGAGGTTCAATTCAAATTCTAATTATCAGATCCATAAATTCAAACAAAAATATTGTGATTTTACAGCATGATTTATCAATATCTTTAATTGAAAACAATTAAGTCGAAGATCATTCCCTGAACCTGTGGCAGGAGATAAAGGATACGATCCAAAATTTCCAATTCTGTAGCGTCCTAGTCCGAACATACTCCTCGAACATCCTTTGAATCTTGTTAGGCCTCTGGCACGGCACTGGTGCTCCTGTAGCTGGCAGTTGTGACTGACACATGCTATATTACGTTCAACATTTCATTAATACTTTGCCAAAAAGAGTATAGTAAAAATCCCGAGGGGAAATTCTTGTACCAAAACGAAAAGTATTTATCTTACTTGATAGCTTGATTGAGTCCTTCAATTTGTTTTTTCAGTTGAGCGGCTTCATCGTGCAGCTGGGTGCGTTCACCTTTTAGCTGTTTAATGTACTCACCGGCTGAAAGCACCGACGAAAGTTAATTAAGAACAGCAAAATTGGGACATTGGCCATCCTAAACATTATTAAACAATCGACGAATACTGACCTTTCTGCAGCATAGCTGCTTTGCTGATTTTTCCGCTCGGGTTCTGGCCGAGACTTGGCACCAGATGATGAAGAGTGTCAAACCCGTTCTAATGAAAGCAAAACGACGATCAAACACCTAAAACGGTTGTTCCCGTGAACATCGCTAAAGAGGATGCTAACATTTCGACCCACCTTGATATTGCACCGTCGCTTTTGTTCCGCGTTGATGTGACACACCCGTCTGTGTTCCTTGTACTGCACCCGTTCTGTTTCCGATTTAGGTCGAAAGGGCTTTGGAGTAGCAGAGGTCTGAAAAAATTGTCTTCGGTTAGTAAGGAGCGTGATAAACAGTTCTAACACTCCTTCAAGCTTCTGAACTAAGATCGTAGTGAAAATCATGAGAAGTCAAGAGTAGTTTACGGGGTTCCCCCAAAAAATTCATTTTCAACTTCCCTGACTTTTCCAGGTTTTAAAAAAACTTCCCTGACCAATGACAACGTGAAAAATGGGCACTGGAAAATATTTTTTTTTTAATTTGCTAACGACAATTTTGAAAATTAACATTGTGGAAAATTTTTGCACATTTCTACACGGAAAATGGGCCCTGCGCTAATCTTGTAGAAGTATTAATTTTGGACCGCCATGACTGCGTTGAATTACCCTGACTTTTTCAAAATAAACAATTCTTTCCCTGACTTTTCCATGTTTTCCAGGTCTGGGGAACCCTAGTTTAGATCAATTTTCACTCGGTATTAAATGCATAGCCATCCTTGAAAATACTACAAGCAGGGAAATAAACCTTAAATCAAAAATCAATTCTTAAAACTAAAATGTTTCCACACTAAAAAAAAGTATACAATCAGAGTAATGTATTGATTTGTTGGGAAAAAATCTCTTAATAAGTTAAAAGGGTAAACCTGTATACCTTAAAATTAATATTTCCACATTTCTTTCAATAACAAAAAAAATGAAACCAATTATGCTCACCCCTCCATCTACATCCGTCGCTGTATTCACCTGAGACCCTTGGTTCACTGTTCAAAACAAATATCATTTGAGTAAACTGTTTTTGCATATTAACGATGGCATTCAAATATTTTTGATGAAAAATGCATCCATAAATAAAATACGAAGAAAAATCCCAGACAATGAAGGAATATTGTAAAATATAGCAATGTCAGAATCATCCCTTACTTGAGCCAGTGGTTGTGGTGGTGGAGACACAGTTAAGTGAAGAAGAAATTGGTGGTAGCGCCATCTTGCCCGGTGGCGCAAATCCACTAAACACTTGGCTGGTGGCACCCACCAAGACGCGGCTTTGCAGATCGTTGACGGCAGCCACCTGCACGGCCAAATCGTTAGATTATGGCACGCGGTGAAATTGAATTTCCGGAAAACGTCGAGAAAAAGATGAGCTCTCACTTACCGTGCTCACTGCCGACAAAGTTACTGGAGTGATGACAACAGCTTGCTGAGACGAGGACGAATTTGGCAAAATAGTGACTGTTGTGGGACTAGAAGTTTTATTTGTATTCACTTTGTCGACAGTTGAATACGTACCTGAAATAGACGAGGAAAAAAAAACTTCTAGCTTACAATAAGTAGTTTTTAATCATTTAAAATGATCAGAATTATCGTTTAAAATCCTGGATTTCTTTCGATGATTTCGATGAACGCTTAGACAGAGGAATACTCAATCATACCATTTCCCTAACTTGAATAAATCTATCCTTAGTGTGAGAACACAGTGAATGCTTACTTTCGACGTGCTTCATTCAGTTTCTTTACTGCTTGTTTTGATCTTCTTGTTTCCAGCTCTGGGGTGCACAACGAACGCTGATATCAGCGTGATGGTCAGTGTGTTCGGTGGCGCCACTGCACGCATTATGCTAGGAGAAACATTCCGCGTAAAACCTTCCACACGCGCATTAGCATCTCACGATGAGTGTGGGACACGTTTTTACGGTACATAGATGGCATACGATCGATGGCTACACTTTTGACCAATAGCGATCCGTGTGCCACTATGTGTCTTACAAATCTGCTTTAAGATTTCCAAAAAAGAATGCTAAAAACATTCTCGAAAGCTTATAAGCGTTTCTTGTAAGCTCAGCCTGGCTCGGATAAACTTTCTTCGTGCGCCCCCTCATTTAAAAAGAATGCCGCATTCTTATCCCGCTTGGAGGCGCTAGCGTACGCAGAGTACGTGGTAAGCGCCTGCAATAAGCATTCACCATGTTCTCACCCTAACATCAAAAGATGAATACCTTTCGAAATTTGTGAATATTGACTCCAAAGCATGATCATGTCTATTTTGATTGACCAGCGCAGAATTTGACTCACCTGTTGAAAGCAACTGAGCTAACAAAGCACTTTGAGGCATGACAGATGGCAAGTTCATCCCTGTTGGCACGACTGTGGATGATATAGTGACGGGTGAAGGAGCGATGTGAACGGGAGGGCAGGCGATGGAATGGATCGACGACGTGGACAGGGCAGCGGAGATGGGGGCTGGTGGAGAGCTCCTGGCAGACCTGGGTTGCATGCCCTGACCAAGGTTGGGGCCACTGCGAGATCGGGCGCGTGGTTTCGGCTGCAAAATAAAACGAGACGCCAGTTTAAGTATTGTTTCACGAAAAAGCAATCGACTCCGTTAAAAGAGCGTATAAGCGGTCCAGCGTACCCTCTTTCCCCCACTGTTTCGCACCTTGGGCACGAGAAAAATGCTGTCGTCCTTGTCGAGGCGGACCGATCCCTTGCCATTGTCAGCACTGAGGCGCCTGACTGCCGTACTCTGCGATGCGGGGGGCGCCGATGGAGGTGGAGTGGGAGGCGATGGCACGCTACCGGTGACGGGGATCAGGGATGGCTGGAGCAGGATGTCAGTGAGGTTCTTTGGTGAGTACATGGGATAGTTGGGAAGAATGTTCACGTACTTATGCAGCAGAGGCTGCATGGGAAGCTGATGAGGCGGTGATGCGGGAGTAGGAGACAGGATCGGGGAAGGGGGCGTAGAGGGCAGGGGTCCGGTGAGTGATGGAGGCTCCATTTGAGGCACAGGCATAACCATCTGCAATGACGGTTGGTTACCATGGGTGGGGGATGTGTGACCTACGTACAGGCAGTCCGATGGAGGTGGAGGAGTCAGCGAAAATAATCCCGGAGAAGCTACCGGACTCGGTTGTTGTTGCTGTTGCTGCTTCACCGTCGCCGTGCTATTAACTGACATACCGACCGCATCCGAGGATGTGGGGGAGGTCATTGATCGTCCCGTCTTGGGCTCGCCGTTGCAGGTGTCCATAGCGATCGTGGCTTGCAAAGGGGCCCTTGCGGAGAATGCACTGGCTGAACTCTCCTTGTCATTGCCGAACAACGAGGACCAGTTGGTGAGAGTAGCAGAAGCGACGTTGTTCTGTCGTGACCCGGAGGAATTTTTCACCCGGAAGGGGTTCACTGCCCTGGAAGTGGAGGGTTGGTTTGACGGTCCCTGCACGCTGGCCATCAAGTTGTCTAAGCCGAAATATCCGGATCCGTTTTGCTACGAAAAGGTGAGACGAGAGAATTAATCAAAAGCTAGGATATGACTGTGGGCAGTGGACTGTTTTAGCATTTAAGCATTTTTTTGCAGTCTCGCAATTTGTTTAGCAAGATTGAGCAAAGAGATACTACAACTAACATCCTGTATCTTCCCTTCCTTCATTCTACCTCACCTGGTGTTTTAAATAAGAGGCAAAAATGCCTAAACAGCAATTACATGCGCAAGTTTAAACTTTTAGGAAAAGCCCGTGAAATGAACATCACACACACACACACGATATCAGTTTTTCACAACTCGAGTCATTTCGTCTATACAGGTGCCTCGTGTATAAAAAGTCATTACTAAAGCGAGCGAGGCCAGTACCTCGAAGCGGATCTTCTTCTTCTAATTGTTGAGGATATTGTATGAAAATATTTGTGTATTCAACTAGTCCATTCTCTATGTAAATTTTTATGAAGATGGTTTTATGCATACACAGTAAAACCTGGAAAAGTGACCACCTGTTTATGTTGACCACTTTTTATAGTGTATTGTTTTTTCTAGTGTACATTTCCTTCATAAAATTCTCTGTATCGTGACCAGTGACTACTTTGGGTTTTTTTTTACAGTGTCTTTTTTGCAATTTTTACACTGCCAATGTACCTTGAAAAGTGACCAGATAACGGATGAGTCACGTTACATGTTAATTGGTTTAACCCTTGTACATGAAGATTCTGTACTTTGTTGGTTTTGTGGTTTTTTTACTACCTGTATTACAGTCTACATGTATAAGTGCAGTGTACATGTTCATTATTTTTAATTTAATCCAGGCATTCTATATATAGTCACCACCTGTGCACAATGACCAACATAGCATTTTTTTTCTTGGTCACTCTTAACAGATTTTACTGTATAGTTAAATAAGCTAAATCTTTTCGGGAAAAAAATCTTTTATCTTTAAATTATAAAAGAGAAAAAATAGCTAGAAATTCTAAATTTCACATACTGACGCAGTAATTTTAAAAAAGCATCATCTAGAGATCAATGGACATAAATTGTACTTTCAAATTCTATTTAAATTCAAAAATGTGAAAAATACCAATTTTCTAGATATCCCCCTAAATAATGTCTAAAAATATCTTCTATAAATGGGACATGCAGAATGTGCAACATTACATTATCATTTTTTGCAAATACAGTAAAACTTATTAAGAGTGACCACCAAAAAAAATGCTATGTAGGTCACTGTATACAGGTGGTCACTATACAAACATGTACACTGCACTTATACATGTAGACTGTAATACACGTATAGTAAAAAACCACAAAACCAAAAAAGTACAGAATCATCATGTCCAATGGTTAAAGCAAGATGTAAGGTAACTTATCCGTTATCTGGTCACTTTTTAAGGTACATTGGAAATGTAAAAATTGCAAAAAAAGACAACACACACTGGTCACATTACACAATAGACAGGTACCGGGCACTGGACACTATGCGGAGAATTTTTATGAAGGAAATGTACACTAGAAAAACAAACTAAAAAGGGGTCAACATAAACAGGTGGTCACTTTTCCAGGTTTTACTGTACACGTAAATTCCTCAAACCAGCCTGGTGTTTTAGCTCAATCATACCAAGTCCCACATTTGTTCAGATGCATAATAACTAGAGTAAAGGAAGTAAATTTGCGAAGGCGTAAAAAGAAAACAATGTACTTAGCAACACTTGATAAATGTGCAAAAATAGTATTTTTCATTGTTCACGTCCTATGATCGCAATTTGAATTTTAAAACTATTCATAATTAATTTAAGTTTCCTTAAATCGCAACTCCCCGCCTGTTTCAAATTTGAATTCACAACACGTCATCAATAACTACAGGCACATTTTTATATTACTTGAATATATTACTTTGTACATCAAGTATATTTGTTGATAAATTAATAAGGTGCATAAATCGCGTTTTGTTACATCTCAGTTCTCACCTTCTCAAGGGTAACCATCATTGGATAAAACAAAAAAACAACGAAATTTTGAATTTCCATAAACAAGAATAGTGGTGAGAAAGGACAGGAAACTTGGGAAGCTAAGATGAGTCAGTTTTATATTAACTTCGAGAACAAGACAGATAGAGAGAATAGTACAATCTTAAAAAACAATTAAAAAAAAAAAAAAGTTGGCAGAGTTCCCTCAGAAATTTAATTTTCAACTTCCCTGACTTTTCCAGGTTTTAAAAAAAAATTCCCTGACCAATGGCAACGCGAAAAATTGAAACTAGAAAATATTATTTTTAAACTTACTAACGACAATTTTTAAAATTTACGTAGAATGTTTTTTAAATTTAAAAAAATTGCATTAAAATTTTTAAAAATGGGAAAATTTTGCATTCAAAAAAATGTTAAAAATTGGGTGCTCGGAAAATGTGGGAAATTTTCCCATTTTGTCCTCGGGAAATGCGGAAAATTTGTACTCGGAAAACCTAGAGAATTCTGAAAATTTGTACATGGAAAACAGGGAGAATTTTGCTAATTTGTACTCGGAAAACGTGGAAAATTTTTCAAATTTCTACTCGGAAAGCGTGGAAAATTTTGAAAATCTGTGCTCCGAAAATGTCGAAAATTTGTGCAAATTTCTACTTGGAAAATGGGCCCTGAGCTAACCTTGTTGAAGCAATAATTTTGGATCGCCATGACTGCGTTGAATTTCCCTGACTGTTTTTTAAAATAAACCATTCTTTCCTGACTTTTTCAGGTCATTTTCAAGTTCCCTGACTTTTTGAGGTTTTCCAGGTCTTGGAGAACCCTGGTTGTGTCAGTTCTGAATAGGGGATGCGATGTCTTGTACTCGTCAACAAAACATCAATATCGGCTACTGGAGATAAACTATCAATACCCACAAGAGAGGTTGCATATAACGGCATGGGTTGGACCATTTTGACGAATCCATCAGATGGAAACTCGTCAGTATTCAGTAATTTTTACACAGCATCCTTCGCCTCCCTCACAGATGTTTGTATATTAAATAGTGCTAGGTAATGCTGAATGACAATTACCTACGTCTAATTTTCAACCCTGTCATTACGTTAGGCACCAATTAACGTAGAAAAAACTTAGGTTGGGCAACATAAGCGTAGAAACAATGGGGTAAGACAAGCAAAACATTCAGTTCGTGTTACTGTTTTCAAAAGCGGGGGAAAAAAACGTGACAAGGGGGCCCAGACACTCCCCATTCAAGGACTCCCAAAACATCTATCTCGACGAGTTACGAACTACAACACCTATACCTGTAATGGTTAAAATTTCCCCCTTAACCCCTGATATAAATTATACATATACGGGTAAAAATACTTGAACTCCACATAGACATTACATTCATTGCCCAGGTGCAAATCATGTTCAAGAAATTAGAAATTTCAAGTTGAAGTGAAAAGTATTTACATTTGACATACTGTTGCAGCAAACAGATGATGTTCTTTGAATACAGGGCGTTTTTTCTCGCACCGTACAGAAGAAGAGGGTGCATAGAGGGTCCAAAAAGGAGTCATTTGAGATAGGGAACCTGTGGGCGCAGACCTAAAATAACGGAGATAATGGCGATTTGGAAGAGATGCTCGAGAACCTCCCGTTAGCGTTGTACAGAGACATGACGGCTGCCCAGACCACTGGGGTGTCGACGTCCCGCGTACCTAAACGAGAGGTTTCCTGGCAGGTGGATCGGCCGCAGTGGTCCTGTTGCGTGGCCAGCAAGATCTCCGGACCTGACCCCGCTTGATTTTTTCTTATGGGGTGCAAGGGAACAAACGGTTTACGAAACCCTAGAAGACAACAAACAGGGCCGGCGCCGATGGTCGAGTGGATTACGCGCTTGCCTCTCAATCCTAACTAGCGGGGTTCGCTCCCCGGTCGAGGTCGGTGAGAATTTTGAGGATGTGCAAACTTCTCTAAGTGGCGGCTCTTTCGGATGAGAGTCTAAACCGAGGTTCCGTGTAGATCCAGTTTGATCTCTGCACGTAAAAGATCCCTCTTGTGGGTGTGGAAGTCCCCCCCTCGTAGGCAAAATTCCCAGGTAGGTGACGCTGACACATCCCCTGGCGTTGGTGTTTAGCCCTCGTGTGCAGAAATAGGCCAACGTTAAAAATCCACAAACCAACAAACCAACCAACCAACCAACCAACCAACCAACAACAAACAGGACCTCATTGCTCGAGTTGTCATGGCTGGTGAGCACATGAGGCAAAGCCCCGAAATGTTTGTCAACATGCGAGGATCCTGGGTGACCCGCATTGATAAATGCATCGACTAAAACGGTGGCCAATTTGAGCACCTTTGTAAAGTTAAGTAGCGAAAGGAATGTCTTTTCATTTCTGTGAATGCAATTGTAATTCGTTTTCGTGCACGTTGAGTGCAGGTTTGCAGCATTTCGATTGTGAAATAAACCCTTTGCAATGATACAATTACACTGTAAATCGTTATTATCTCCGTTATTTGACGTTTGCGCCCATTGGTTCCCCATCTCAAATGACTCCCTTTTGGACCCGTTACACACCCTCTTCTTCTGTACAATGCGAGAAAAAACACCCTGTATATGCATGCATACTGACAAAAAGCTCTGTCGTTTGCCAATAAGATGCCATAGTTGGAAGACAATTGGTTTTGAAACCTGCCTTGGCCATCTTGATAACAGTTTTTCAAAGCTATTTCCTGGAACAGCTCATGTAACCCTAAGGTTTGTGAAAATCAACTGCTCAAATTGCCAAATGCCAAAATAGACCAATGCCATACCCACGCAACTGAAAAGTGGTTTCGCACTGGGGCGCTACAGATGTTAACCCATACCTGCGACTGGCTGGTTGATGGACCATTGCCTTCGAAGATGTCCACTAGAAGACTGCTTTCAGGCTCCTCAGCCACGGGTGGAAGTCGTGAGGAGAAGATGTCTGAAAACCAATCTGAGAAGGTCATATACAGAGATCTGAGTTCATCATGCACTTATCTTTTGTCAGGCCTGCTGGAGGGCACACAGCATGCCAAAATTGAAAGAAAAAAAACAACAGCACACACAAGAGCAAGGCATCATGCCACGTCTAGAATGAGACTAACATGCCCTACCGAACGTGTCCATGCAGTCGTCGAGGTTGGGCTGAAATGGAAGCAGACCAGGTTGGATGAAGTCCGCGATTCCAGCTCGAGCTACATAAAAATTAAGAGGCGTATGATCGTACGAATTAAGTTAGACAATGTCATGAATTTTGTGGAATGTCCGACAGAGTCACACAATGGCGAATCTCTACATTTCCACCAAATTTTAACGTTTAAATCCAAACTAAATTCAAACATTAAAGAAAGACCCAAGTTCTGCATGTGTCAAGACTCCGATTTATAAATATAACACGCCAACGTACCTATTTCTCTGGGATTAGGAAAGGCGAAAGGTTGATTGGGAATAAGACAACTGAAGAGGGTATCGCTGAACTCGTTGAAGGGGTCATCGTCGACTATCATGGAGCACGAATAGGCACTTTGGTTGGACCGTGGTTGCCACTCATAATTATACTCGAACGATTCCTGAAAAGCAAACGTGCGAGAAATGCAGTTCTTGGCAAAGCCTTCCCAGAACCTTGATTCGAGCACTCGAGGAAACATCTAGAGCAACTTACGTTTCCCATGCTTCTCCCGTAGCCAGGAAGCCTGGGGTACCTCTGCCTGTACAAGCGCCAACTCTTGTATTCAGCACGAACCGTCTCCAACTGACGCTTCCAGTACTTTCCTTCGAGTACGACGGCCTGTTAAAAGTAAGTAGCAAATAAAGCGGGAGTCAAACTGGAGTTTGACTGTAAATGTTGGGACAAAGTCATATTCAATATTCGGCGCGAGGAAAAAAGGTAGATAGAACCAAAATAAACAATTTCAATTGAATAAGATGTGTGATTAGGATGAGTATTGGTTTCAAATTTCACATTATTTCAATATGAATCAAAACTGAACAATTAACCTTCACCCGAATCTTGTAAAAATGACTCTTCGTCAATATTCACCCCTAAAAAGACATTCTTTTGCCGCTGATGGGGTACAAAGAGAACTCGCCTCAGTTATTCTAATAGTTCGGCCATACAATTAGAAACCAAGACTTTCTAATCGGATCCTTGAATTATTTTTCAGAAAACAAACCTACCCGTGAAAAATTCATGTGAATAGCTCTTAGAAGCTAGTTATTGTTCCACAGGCTTCTTAAAGAAATTTTATTTTCAACTTCCCTGATTTTTTCAGGATTTCAAAAAATTTCCCTAACCAATGACAACGTGAAAAATTGGCATTTTCCAAAATGGACACTTCCGAATTTTGTAAATTTTCGAAATTTTGTCCTCGGAATATGTGGAAAATTTGCACTCGGAAAACGTGGGAAAATTTTGAACATTTGTACAGTGTACTCGGAAAACGTGGAAAATTTTGCAAATCTGCACTCCGAAAATGTCGAACATTTTTGCAAATTCCTACTCGGAAAATGAGCCCCGAGCTAACCTTGTTGAAGTATTAATTTTGGATCGCCATGATTGCGTTGAATTTCCCTGACTTTTTCAAAATAAACCATTCTTCCCTGACTT
>JAQGBX010000808.1:0-30395 GCA_034698745.1 Megaphyllum sjaelandicum
GCGGCAGTTCGGTTTTGGATCCTGAGGTGGACAAGTCGTCCCCCCTGACCGCTCTCGTTTTGCTTCAGATTGAAGCTTGTTTGATGTGAACGCGTTCGCGCCTAAGTTGGGGCTGTCCTCAAGTTGAGGGCCCTCCCCCTTTTGTTAATTTCAATTTAGTTGTAATTCTGTTTTTTTCTGAGTTGGCCTCGTAGCCTTGTTCTTTTGTGTAAATTTTGTGTTGGTAATAAACGGTCTTCAGAACATTCGGCTGCGGAGTCCCTTACAACATGTATCCTCATCACGGGATTCCCCACGCAGACTCCGAAAGACTTTCCCCTCGTCTAGGATTCCACAAACTACTGTACATCAGAAGTATGAGAAAAGGACTGCCAAGAATCCCCAATACCCTAAAGTATCTTCCTTTGATCTAGGATTCCAGACAGTTGAAAAGGATTTTACATTCAGGATGCAGATTTTCTATAGGAGTCAACAGATTCTCTTCTTCACGGGATTTCCCAGACTCTGAAAGATCACCCTCTCCTCCAGGATTCTACAAACCGTTAAAACTGTGACAAAAGGACGGTCCAGAACATCAAAAACCGTATTCCCCTCATCTAAAATTCCACAGAACTCACAAAGATTTCCCAAAATACAAATCAATTTCCATGCACTTGTCCACGGCTAATTACCCAGACATCACAAAATGTCCCCAAATGGTTTTCCAGCTGCCCATGGCGTATGCATGGTTCCCCGGACCTCATATACATGTTATAATCTACATTTTCTGCGTTTTCTCCAAATTTCGGTTACTAAGTTTCGCTAGAACGCCCACAGACAATTGTACCCTTATTTCGGCCCTCGTTTGAGGGAATTCTCCCCAAGATGTTGCATTGCTGGAATGACCTAATATTAGTCTTCGGTGCCGTTCTTTTGGGAGTAACAAAAGCAGGGGTAAGAAGGCACATAAAAAAAACGAAAAAAAACAACTACGAAATAACGAAAGCCAGGAGAACCCATTTTTGTTTTCTCGAGCGTTGAGTCGGTAAACAATGCCCCCGAAAAAGTGGTTGAAAAACGGGGACTAATGGACAGGCTCGGGGTTGAGGAACTGAGGTGGGGGGAAAACGAGCGAAAACATGATTCATGCAAATATTTGGATGGGCGGGTTGACCCTCGAGGCCAGAAAAAAAGAAAAAAAAAACGGGTGGGCTCTGAGTGAGCAAATTTCAAGTTTGCCCCCCACAAAAAAAACGAGGTTCCTTCGGATGTTCATCTCGAATCCATAGCTCAATGCCTCGTGACGTCACATGGGATGGTCACGAATGGTTTACAAATCAACAAATTACAGATCAGAAGTGAAAAAACACTGCGTAATAATTCAGATAAGCCTTCAAAACCGCAGGCTTCAGTTTTCCAGCATGGATGTGCAATACGAGTTAATGAGGATTTCAAGTGGCGAATGAAACCTTCCTCAAATCTGAACGAAATTCGCTTGCTTAATTGTACGAAATCACTGAAACCAATACACTACGAAATACATTGGAGCAATATAGCACCTTGGAAAGTGAACGATATACTGTATGGGATCGCTAATTTCACCATTTCTCCTTGAATCCTATCAACAGCACATGTAGATCTGAAGAATTTTTCCTTAAAAGATTTAATAAATAAGATAAACACGCAGCCTTGAGTCAACCTATTTTTATTAGAGCAAATATACCCCAATTAAAACAGGATATAATTTTTTTTAGCATTTAAAAAATAGCACAAACGAAAATGATATAGCCTATTACTTTGAGCACAGCAATACCTTTAAGATAGGCTTCAGTAAATTTGGAACGTTTCTGAAGAAAAAAAACTCAATTTTTGAAACGTATTTTTTCCTAAGATATAATTTCTCCTATAATGTCTTATTGTATCCCTAAAGCTAGGTTAAAGAAATCTTTAGTAAAACAGAAAAACTTCCACACGATACGTAAGATGACGCATATGTAACACGTGTTCCAATTTTTTTTAACTTAATTTTGTCCCAATTAAAAAGATGCAACTTTTTCCCAAATTATTCCGAATTACATGTAGGCTATGTATTTGGTGCAAATCCATACACCATTACAGTATATTCAGCAGGTAAAAATGCAGCAATTACAATTCGAAAGGGTATGGGTCAAAAGTGCCGGCTTCGTTTTTTGGACATGGATGCGCAATGCTAGTCAATGTAAATTTTAAGCGCCCAATGATCATTTCTAACAATTTTCCTGTTTACGGCCTACTATATGAGGAAGACTAGTATTTGACGTACATGTAAATTGGGGGTACTCTGACGCTCGAAGTGCGAATCGTACTTTGACAGTCGACAAGTCACGTGTACAAACATATCATTGGTTTAAACGCAGGGATGACCTTGAGTGCATTGTTTTTAAGCCAATTATCGTTTCCATTTTGCACATGCACGTGACTTCAAGGTGGCCAAAGTGCAATTTGCAAAGCATCAGAATCTGCGTATACCCAAACCTGCATAGACGATGTGATGGTCAGAACTGTTCAGTTTAAAATCTAATATCTCGAAAACTACTTGAGATGAATTTCTTCGCATGGTGTGAAGTCGCAAATAGAAAGTACGAGATGCGTGATACCAAAATGGCGGTAATAAATATGAACTAATAAAGGTGAAGTAAAACAGCACGATCGAAAGAGCTGTGCATGCACCTGGGATTTTCCCCCATCTGGTCACACCCCTTTAATCACCCGCTGTTACCAGATGGGAAACCAAAAAAACTAACCGTAAATGAAGTTGGTTCGTTCTCTACTTAGTTTTATCATATTTCCAACCTTGATATAAATCAAGGTGTACGCCTGCAGAACGGACGTGGGAACGTGTGGCCAGAACGTCTTAGGAATGCTAAATTTCGAGATGGTGGGCGCAACGCTACCTGGTAACCTCGACGGAAGCGGCGTGGGTTCTATGTTCCTCGCACCGGAAACACCCCATCTGGTGGCAGACTGCACATGGGGAGCGTGTGCCATGGACGCCATGTTTTTTGCCATATCAAGCAGAACATTTTCCAAATTTTTTCAGTTCCTCGACAGTTTGATTCAGAGCAACTTGGATTTCAACAACATTGCGTTGTTGGAATTGGAATACTGTTGGAATTTAGTGGAAACTATACTGGAGGAAACATAAAAAACTTTCCGTTGCAAATGGCGGCTAGTTGCTAACATAAGTTTGTTTCCAGAAACAAATGCCAATAAATTAGCAACAGACAACTCCTTTGTTGAAGATAACATATAGAGGAACTTTCCGTTGTTAAATTAGTTGGTATAGTTGTTTCTGGAAACAAACTTATGTAAACAATGAATTCAACAATTTACATGTACATGTACAGTATGTAAAATTATTAAAACAATTCATGTAAACAACTGGCAGCAATTAGCAACAAAAAGCTCCTCTAGGTTTCCTCCAGTGTGACTTTAGCTTAATATGTTCTAAATTGCAGATTTTAATTTAAAGGGAACAGTACACGCTCAGTAATACTGTCTTTACGTTCTGAGATTGACATTAAGAATGAACGTTTAAGGCCTAAAAAAGATGTGGAATGATGACTGGATCGACGTAATAAAGAAAACCCGAATTTTGGCATCATTACTGGGGCACGGTTGTGGATACCGTCATTAATAATAACTATATATAGTATACAGATTGTGCGCATCATTAATCCTGTCATTGGAATTGACCATGTAGGCTTCCCCGTCATTAATCTGGTCAGTAGCATTGACCACGTAGCCTAGGTTTTCTCACAGACAACACTCTTATTCAAATTTCGCGCGCCACGCATTCCTGACAGGAATTTCCAATTTGCGCCACGACGTGAGCGCGCATGCGCAGAATGATTGCGAAAAGTCGCCATCACTGTACCCAGATTCGCGTTTCTAAGCAAAAATAGTCATTTCAAATGATCTTTAAAGGTTGAAATATAGGCTACTGAAAGCAAATGATGCAACATTTCTGGCGGTAATCATTTTTAATGAGCGTGCACAGTTCCCGGAAAAATCTCCATTCTATTTCAAACATTCCTGGACCAGAGATGCATTTTTTAAAGTTTTCAAGAAAAAAAAAAGAAAAACAATCATGTTGGTTAAGTTCTTTATTGCGTTTCTCGATCAACATTCCTATTACGTAGCAACGCAATGGAGAAAACCCCAAACTAAGATTTAAAAAGTTAACTAGCCATGCAAATTATAAACTTCATTTCTTGCGCCAATATCAAGTCCAAGAATGTGTTTGGAAAATTTCGACAATTTAAAAATCAAGGTGGTATAGACCCTGTTCAAAATCTCGCAATCGTACAAGGAACTTTACGCACTCATTACTAATGCCATCACCTATACATGTACAGTATAATGACATTACCTCAAAAAATCTTGCATCATTCGCCGCCAATGACACGTGCACCATTACACATTTACACTTCCACCTTTAAATACACGATCATTTGAAAGGACTATTTTTGCTTAGAAACACTTATCCTCGTGTATACAGTACTGACAACTTTTCGCAGACGTTCTGCGCATGCGCGTGATCGTAGTGGCGCAAATTGGAAATACGAATCAAGAATGCGGAGCGCGCGAAATTTAAATAGGTGTTATCTATGGGGGAAACCTACATCTATATATATAAAATAGAAAACGACGCCATTTTGTTTTTAAGGCTAGCTAATCCTGTTGGATCAAACACTCAAACAAGCGCCAAGTCCGTATGATTGGCCGTCGTGGCACACCCCCCAGGAGCGCGAACTCCGTGGGGAATAACAAGGCCATAAATCTTTTCTAATTTTCTCTGGACCATAAAACTGTCAAGCAGGTTTCCCGTCCCCATTCGTGATGTATCCAGGTCATATAGCGCCATCTTTTGGAACTAACGGACAGCTAAATCTAACTCTTGATCGCATTAAAGGGGTTAGAAAATCATAACACAATTTTTACCCGAGCAAGGCGGGTTTTACCGCTAGTATATCATAACGCCTTAATTGAACCATAATGCTGAAAAGCCCGGGCTGTTACTAAAGTTATAATGACGTCATCTAGTACACGTATTTTTACAATGACATTCTGGTTAAAGATTAATCGGACGTTTTTTATAGATCGGACATAATCGCCTAATAGATACATACCCACACACATACCCACGTACATCTCTTCTTTATGTATATATAGATAGTAAGAAGCTTAACAACAAACTAACCCCTCTCTATATAGTTAAGACTGAACGCGTTCACGTAATCGTCTATCGTCTGCTAGTTTTTCTAAATTTGTTTTTTGCGGTGTGGCCATTCTTAATCTGAAAATCTGGTTTGTGGAAACGAGAATTTTTTGATTTTCCTGGATTTTCGTTTCTGATTTTCGTTTTTTAATTTTCGGTTTTTCTCTGGTGTGGACGGGGCTTAAAAAGCTAGCAGAAATTCCGCTGAGCTGTAGCGCCATCTACCGAGAGCAGAATGCATCAGAGTGAGTTGCGCATGCGTCATACCTGTAGCAGGCAGAATGCATCAGAGTGAGGTGCGCATGCGTCATACATGTAGCAGGCAGAATTCTGCCCAGTGGAAATCAGGCATAACTATCAAGACACTCTCATAACATGATTAATAAATGCTGTATGTGAATGTGATTCTTATAATTGCTGTTTAATATCACTTATAAGATAGGATTATTTATAAATTGTGAAAGCATAAATAATGGCAAGATTTCAATTTTTCAGCCAATTTTATATGGCGTGTGTTTACTTGTTCTACAAAAGAGGATCCCCATTTAGCCGTAGTCTTGTTTTGTTATACCCTTTTACTGTGGAATCTTGCAGACATAAAAAGTAAGGGTATCTTATTTTGATTTGTGACATGAAGTTTTATTGTGATTTCCCTTGAATCTTTTTATGGGTTGGAGGGTAAATCATTCGAAAGAGAAGCAATGTAAGCTAGGGGATCCACTTGGGAAATTCAAGGTAAAATCTGCAATAAACAAAATAGTCATGTAAAGGACAATTTCAGCGGTTTTTTTTTTTTTTTGGCTGGACAACCATTTTGGTTTTTGTGAAAGCTTTCTTTTTAATTAATTCGACCAGGATTCAATGTGCATTAGGTGGACTAGTCGTGACTACGTGCAGATAAAATGCATTATTTGGGAGGCGAACCTAACTTTTCTTTTTGTCTGCTACACCCATAGCTAAACTGCTAGCAATTGAGCATTTAAGACTAACATATTAAAAAAAACCCATTCAGGAAAAACCGAACTGCTAATTAAATCTTTTATTCATAAAGCAGTTGTTGAATCATTGCTTTACTCTTGTAGATAAATGATCATAATTTTCACGTTTTTTATACAATCAAACCATTTAATTTTAAGAGCAATGAATAAGAAAACCAATGACATATAGTGCTACATAAGTAGTATACCCTCCTACTTGAGGTGCTGCGTGAGGTGACGTTAAATATAATGAAATTGTCCTTGCAGAAAATCCTATATACCATCAATATTAAAAACTTGAATTTTTTAAAATCATTAACGGAATATTGCAAAAATTAGATGAGATCCCGTGAAGGATGAATAACTCCCCACGTGTTTTTTTTTTTTTTTTTTTTTTTTTTTTTTTTGCAAAGTTTCATCATTGCAACTCTTCTGGGGTAATTTTTTATAGATATTTCAAGAGAGAGCATTTCTAAGAAGCCTTACAAATTTCGCTTGAAGTGTTGTTCAATGCTCAAACATCCTGGTCATTGATAGTTGGTTAACCCTTCTGTTGACTTTTATTTTCATCCTGCACTTGAAATGCTGTTTTGAAATTCAGTTTGTCATTTATTAGTATTTAAAAAACTGCTCACAGTTAAATTTCGAATTGCAAGATTGATATAAGAAATTGTCGAGTAAATATTTTCAGCGTTTTCCAGCTGAAAATATTCACAATAAAATTAATGAACTCTTGCGCTCAGTTTGGAATAATTTAAAACTTATAGTAATAATAAAAAATATTCTGAAGTTATTTTCCTTGGTTTTGCTCAAATGCCTTCTTGGAAACCCTCTGCGTTTCTACTTTTTTAAAAACTCTATCCTGTCATAAACTGGATATATTTTTTTTCGAAAAAGAAATCCCCAGAGTAAATTGTTATATCTAAATGTATGTGCACCTTAAAATAATTAAAAATACCATCCATGTTTATTCGGTTTTTTAACCTTTTCTATATTTTTAAATAAACTGGATGATTAGCAAATGACAAAGTACATGTACCAAAAAATGTCTAGTTTTTGTGCTTATATATGCAAGTTAAGAAACAATGAATTTGCCTTGAGGAGTTTGTCCACATTATTTTAGAAAGAATGTTTGTTTAAAAAAATATTTCCCCAACGAAGGGCATTTTAGGCCACTTTTTTAGCAAATATCCTTCACGCTTGCGTAACCTTGTCACTCTTGTTTCGGTTTTTGAATGTGCTTATTAGGGAGTAACCACCTGTAGAAGCCATTTGTAAACACGGATTATACCTTTGGTAGACGTCCGTACTACTAGAAGGTATTTGCTAATTAATTTACAACATGTCGAAATTGGGGTTTCGGTATGACGAAGGCTTTCATTTTCCAATGTGTCAGCAAGTTCCCCTATTTTACAAATTCTACACAAGTTTCCCTGAATCGGACATCTTTGAACATGTATGATGGCGTGATTCAAACGTTCCTTTGTCGAATTTAATTGCTAAACTGATCTACTTATTCGAATAAAATATAAAATGTAATTTTAGCTTTTATTTGAACGATACTTAGTTTATGGCAATTCATGATGTAAGAAAGTTGTTAATTACACAACAAATAATCTCACAAGTGATTTGTAATTTATTTCAGCCTTCAGAAAAAGACATTTTCATAAATATTTTGGCCATAAAAATCCCATATATCAGGGTTCCCTCAAACATGGAAAGCCTGGAAGAGTCAGGGAACTTTAAAATTTCCGGAAAGTCAGGGAAGAATGACTTTTTGAACAAGGTGCAACAGGAAAAATGTTTTCCGAGTACAAATTATCAAAGTGTTCCACGTTTTCCGAGGATAAAATTGTAAAATTGTTCACGTTTTCAGAGGAGAAAATTGCAACATTTTCCACGTTATTCCAAGACAAACGTGCAAAATATTCCACGTTTTCCGAGGACAAAATTGCAAAATTTTCCACGTTTTCCAAGTACAAAACTTCAAAATTTGCAAATTTCTCGACGTTTTCGAAGTTGAAATTTGAAAACTTTCCACATTTTCTGAATACAAAATGGTCAAATTTTTTAAATTTATTTTAAATTTTTTTTTAATTTTTCTAAAAAATACTTCTTACTAAGTAATGTTGGTGTAATATAAAATTTGTATGTTTAGAGCGTTTTTGTGCTAAAAAAAATTGACAATCACAGTTATAGTTGAGTATCCCATCAAGTCCCCCTTATTGAAAATCAATGCTCGAGCAATGCTATACTGTTAACGGCCCCTGTAATCAAGTTTTGTCGATTATACAGTATTTATGCGATCAGATACAGTACGTGTATCTTTGTTTGATATCAGAACAACTTTTTTATTTGAACATAACTGGATTTTAAACTGCTCGGAAGTTTTGTAAACGTGATTTTGGGCGTCGTCGAGGCCTTAAGGGGGCTGGCGAGAGATCCTAGTAACCCATATGCAAATTCTGAAAGCCCAAATATGCGAAATCTATAAAATGCAATTAAAATTTCGAAAAATAAAACGGCCAACATATTCGGTATTAAAAAATACCTGAGCTTATTTTACTACCTACTTGATCGTGACGTCATTCGCACGTAAATGGGTAATCACCGCAACAAGGAAACGTTACATTAACTGTTAAATTTGCCAATCGAAAGGGAATAAGTGTGGACCGGGTGATAACCCTGAACTGAATGCGAACTTATCGCGTAGAGATAAAAGTAGATACGGTGATTGATACTTCGGTGAGATATTCTAATAGGAAAAGTTTGAACCGGAAGTTATCTAATATCTAAAATAAATTCCTTGCGAAAATTTTTAAAATGCATGTATATTTCGAAATACGAGTATATAAAATGTATTTAAAACACATTTTCTGATCTTCATATACCTGTATGTGCATGTTAATGGCTACATTTGGGATACTCAGACGGATGCTTTGCAAATGTCACTTTTTTTATTTATGAACGTCCCGTTTGCGAAAATAGCGAAAATCTTTAGTGAGTTTTTAAGCCAGTTAGCATGTCGATTTTGTCCACGTGACATCACGACTGCCACCAGTGCCATTCTTAAAGCTTCTAAAGTGCCCTAATTAACTGTTATGAATGCTGCATTACAAATATATTCAGATGAATATATTCAACGATGCATTTTAAAAATCATTAGCAAGATAGCCCGGTTCCCGGGTGGGCTATCTTCGGTTGTGGTTTTCATGGTTTCCCACAATTTCTCCAGGTGAATGCTGAGATAGTTCCTATAGAAAATCGGCCATGACCGTCTTCCTACCCCATCCCACCCTTCCTTGTTAAAATCCCAAATACGGGAAAATTAAAAATTAAAAATTTGTGATTATTCAAAATTATTCAAAATTCAAAAAATTATTCGAAATTATTCAAAATTATTTAAAAATGACACAATTCGAAATTGTGATTTTGGGATCAATCATGACCAGACTAATTAGTCTGATTTAAATTGTATGATGATTCCCCCTGCCACATGGCACTATGTACTGACTGCAGGGTAATGAATAGAATAGAATAGAATATCATCAATATTGCATTGTTGGTACTCAGACAGCTTTACAAATGGCACTTGGAAGTCATATGGGCAAAATCGACGGGCTTTTTGGTCCAAAAAAGTAATTCAAGGTTATTGTTGTTGTGGTCCGATTAATGTATTCCATTTGTACACGTGACATCACAACTGCCAAAAATGCCACTGGCTAAAGCTTCTGAGTAATAAACAAGTTAATACGCAAAATATATTTTAAACATACATGATAATACATACTGTATATTAGCGATACCAATTAGAATATCCGAAATGCTTCAAAAACCTAAACATGTCAAATTAATTTTTAATATGTTTAGATTAATGACGTTTAAGATATTCTAAATGTATTGCTCATACATGCACACTGTATATGTTTAAAATGTATCTTGAGTATTAACTTTTTGAATACTAAGATAAAAGATGCTCTCTCCAAATGCAATTAATACAATTTTTTTTGTTACAGTCACTGGTTCAAATGCATTTGCAAGAATATATTTTAAATGTGGGTAAAAAGAATTGCAAATATTTTATTGATACCGTATAACCCGGCCAAAAAGCATGTAGCTTATCTTAGTTTCCAGGCGTGAGTCACCCTGTATAATTTTTTGCAGTTGACTCCACCTCGGACGAGGTTAAGTGTAACGAGGGTAATGCGAAAAGGGGGTGTGGTTTTTAGCCGCTGATTTTGAAGGTTAAGCTCCCGGGAAATGGGTGAGCAATGACGGCCTGAGCAAAACTGGCCATTCGCGTACTGATGCTGTGCCTGAGTACTACACGCGCAACTGAGCCTCATTTGCTCCATTCAGGATTATACCATGCAGATGGATAACTTGACCAATGAGGAATTTAATCTCGCCAATGTTTATCCATGGCCGATACAAAATACGTACGATGTGGTATTCAGGTAATGATCACAGTTCGATTTCTTTGAATTTTTTGAGAAACAATCAATTTTTGAATGCACTTACTGTAGATGCGACTAAAACGCAGTTGTGACAAAATGAAGAAATTTTATTTTATCAACTAGGAATGAAATGTAGATGAGCTTTTTTACAACTCAACTGAATAAATTCGAGAAAACTATTTAAATACAGTATGCTGAGATAAAAATAATACCTGGCAATTAAGGTTTAGTTTCAGATATTCGATCGTTTTGATTTTTTTGAATTAAAATCGTCTGAACAAAATTTTTTCATGGTTTAAACTTCATACCTTCTTCTTGTTTATTATATTAGTTTTTTTTTTCAACATTACAAATAACAAACTTGTAGTTTTATTTTCTTAAAATATAAAGGCAAAACTATACAGTTTAGTTTTCTCAAAATACATGTGTATATATATACCGGTATATCAAAAACAGTTGTATGAAATACAACAAAACATAACAAAACTAGGGACTATATATGGTACACAATGTGAAAATATCGTTGCATTATATTGTTATATTCAAACCTTTTTATGGGTTTTAGATTTATGTGAATTTGACAGATATGACTATAGAAAAATGTCTCAATGTCCTACTGGAAAAACTTAAGTTCTTGCAGGCGTACAATAAAAGTTTTGACAAGTAATCCTCTTTGTTTATGGTTAAATTTTAAATGAATGTTGCATTTGGTGTTTTGTGTAATGTCAGCTGCAACATTCTTCATAAGTGCGAGTTGTTTATTGTTGACAATTCTCTCGAGAATTTTTCTTTTTAAATCTCATTTAAATTTTTTTTTTCTTAAAATTGATGTTTACTATGACCGCTTGTATACCTTTTACATAAAATAAGAATGTTTAGTCAATAGAAAATGCTTTCATATAATAAAGTACAGATTTCCTAGACTTCCTCTAGCACGTTTTGTTAACTTCATTAAGTGCGTTTTCCGAAGCACGTTTTCTAGACTTAATTATTTCATAATGCTCATATTTCGTAATACTCGAGTTTGATCAATATGCGTAACACTGTTACGGTGCTTGATGTAGAACTTTTTTATATTTGTTTACAATTTTAAACTGGGTAGTTTTATCGTATGTGAGATAATAGCTTGTTGTCAAACTACTAGTTGCGTAATTTCTTGTTTGTTTTGGTCACACTTTTTTAACCTGATTATTGTACCCACGGATGTTTTGACGAAGAAATTCAATGATTTCGTTAAATGCTGAAATACCGTCAATTGAATTGGTTAATGATTTTTCTCTTAAATTAGTATTCAAGCAACGACTTCAATTGCATGTCAAAAATGTCCACCTGTTCAATGAATAATCAATTAACATACTTATGCAAATGTTGTGCGAGCCGAAAAGATGTAATGATAGCGTTTATTGTATAGCGCTATTGATTTCGATTTATCTGAAAACAAATCCTTTTTTTAAATCTGATTAGATTTCAATCGCAGTATTAAGTTAAACGCATCCGATGCTGATCTTGCGATAAACTGTCAATGTTTACAACTTATCACGAATTTCATATGTGTTTTCATTGTGGATTACACTTTGCACTTATATTTTTTGTTGGATGGGGGCGTTGGACGAAGAATTATAAAATGGTCAAATCTTTGGCCAATTATCGTGACTTTCTGATGTTGTTTTCGGGAGATTTTAAATGTGTGAGATCTAGTGTTTTGGGTGTATTTAACACTGTGAATACCATTCTGAAAATGCTTGAATTCCGTGGGCTTTACTTGGATGGCAAGCAATGCCGTAAATATTTTAACTCATGAATTTTTCGAGGGAGTTAAAATCAAGTTTTTTGCTTTCCTGTCGCCAAAATAATAATGGTTTAATTTCTCATTGCCACCAATTGAAGGGCGGCTAATTAAACGAGAGCTGCACTGGTTGTCCTTATACGTAAATAATGCAAAAAAAATGAGGGTGTGGGGTATTTAAAAAAAATAGTAGGGAAAACCGGACAACCCTGTGGAGAAACCCATGAACAAGGGCGAAAGTTGGGGGCAGCCAAGGCTTAGTTACTACCGACATTCCCTGGACAAGCTAAACTGTTTTGGAATTTCATTATGAAAGTTTCTTAGAGACTAATCTTTAAAGCTTTTGCCTGCAGTGTTAAATGGCAGGATGTGAGCCCCCAGCCTAAATTATTTTTCCTCGATTTTTGAAAGTCACTTTTTTAAAATTATGCCCAATTTTTAAGGAAAGTACATTGTATGGTAAATGTTTTACCGTAAATAAATGATGTAACTTTTATGCTGTTACGCGTAAACTGTTCTATTTTATTTATTAAAAATATTTAAAAATGTAACATGAATGAAAATATTAATAATAAATAAAAGAAAACTTTGCCCAAAGTAAAGCTTAAATGCCAGTTTATCTGCAGTTCCATCAAAGAGAATCAATCTAGACGTTTATTGATATGCTCAATATGTAAAATATACATTTCACCCATTTCCCATTAAAAATAATTCCACATAATATCAATATTGAGTCGTTTAGAAAATATATTTCGACATGAAAAATATTATAATTGTTTTGTTTGTTTGTTATATGCGACATGTTTTGAAGTAAGCATCTTATTAAAACAAGTTCTTATTAAATTGTTTCGAAAAAAAGCTGTGTCATGGAAGATAATCATTTGCTAATAATCTAATTTTAATGGCTTGAACAATAGCTCAGAATCCTCCCCTATAAAATCCTTGTAAATTTGTAACAAATTTGAACTGTCAAATAAACATGGTTAGTGGGTTATCAGGGGTGAGGAGTTTTGTGGCAATCGTGTGACCGTCTATAGGGAAGCAAATTTCTTGGGACACTCATATCACTAATTCTCTTGAAAAGATACATGTACATCCTTTCGGTTGAAACAAACAATGCAAGGTTGTTTTTGCTATGATTTAATTAGGCCAATTGAAATATCCTGTTGGTCAAGAAAATCTGTACCCACAGTGTATTTTTCCATAACCTTGTCTCCAAGCAATTGGAACCAGATGACGAATGATATTGTTGCAGATTGGGAGTGCAAGTTTAATTAAGAAAGTGCAATTTAAAATCATTGCAATATTTATGTGTTCACGAAAAAAGAAAAAAAAAGTTAGCATTTATCTGGTTATGACTATTTCTTATGATATCGGTTTTCACTTGTTTGGTGAATAACGATGCAAAAAAGGAGCCTGACCTTATTTTCAACCGAAATTTGATTAGGTCTTGGTCATTCCTCACTCGCTGTCCTTCGCTTTTTTAAAAATTTCTATTTTCTGGACGCTATAGTATATGGGTTAGTCGTGATTCGTACAAATAATACAGGTACCAAAACTTTCGCATCTTAAGATTTTAATTTTGCCAAACTCTGGTTACTGATATTTCAAAGCTAAAACCAGTCTGCCCGTAATACCTGCGCGCTAATGATTTCTACCTACATCATTACAAAGATAAGGTGTTATGACGTCATTGCGGATATAATCAGGTTTTTAATATCCTATCCCCCCTTTGAAATAAGTTTTTTTTCTCTCATAAGAGAAATGGTGTGACCATTCATTACATAGTTTATATTGTTTAAATTAACATTGAGCTATTAAAATGGACGGTTGAATGACTTAAGAAACTGCGTCATGGCTAGTTGAGTACTTGAGGGGATTCAGGGAATCAATTTTGGGTTCATTTCACATTGTCTTCCATATTCTATGTATTTGTAGTATAACTCAATTTCCTGTTGTTTAATGGTAGTAATAAAATCGAGTTCAGGTGTTATGCTCCAAATCTTGAAATTGCTCAGGCAGACGTATCCAAAAATTTAACAAAACAATGTCCAAAAATATATTTAAAAAAATGTTTTTCAACGAGATTCTGGATATCCCGCTTTTGAACTAATTCTTGATCGGATGTCGTTTGACAAATTCTGGTTACGGATATTTCGAACGTGAGCTCAACACATCCTCAAAATTTTCTGCACATTTGAGTAAAAGTGTAAAGGTGTGTTCACTTTTGCTTCGAATTTGAAACTGCATAGTGTGTGCCATGTTTTTAAAATCACATACATTATGCAATTATAACGGCATTTAATTTCAAGGTTGATAAAGCACGAGTGTTAAGAAAGTCTACCCTTAGTTGCTCAATCGTGTAGTTTAACTCTAGTTATGCATGTGCATTTGTCTCGTGCCTATATAGTTTCTGTTACCAATATGAGCTTGACATTTGCAAAACTCAGCGTCTCAACTTGATCTTGAATAATATTTAGTTGATAACTAATAAACCCAGGTCTATTAACTTAATAAGATCCTTCGTTTACGATCGTGCGAAATCACATACAGGTGTTTGTAAAGACTAATAGATGCAATATTTATTTTATGAAATCAGACTTGACAGATGCATTAACTTGCACCGAAACGTCCTCTGCAGTGTTACAAATCGTGCGAGGTTTTTGTGCGCCCATGTGACTGTTGCACAGCCCAGTTACGAACTTATTTGCATAACTTTCACTTGCATTTCATTTCACTACATCCGATCGTACAGAAATGTGGATGTTCAGAAGAATGTGGAAAGTTTTTGATAAAATTCACCGTTATCTGCATGTAGCCTAGGGCAAGGTTGCGCAATGCCCATTGATTCCTGCAGCGTTTAAAAAAAAAGCACTTAAAACATAACAAAAGCAAGATGAAATTACGAGAAAGCATCTGTGGGAAGAAAAACCGTGTTGAATTTAATGAGGTTAAGGACATTCAGTCCATTAAAGCGAAGGCCCAAAAGATTCATCTGACCGTTATCTGCTCCAGGCCACCGATGACCTCGCCCTCACCTGCGTAACTGCCTCCGCTCAGGTCCTGAGGAAAGCCCCTCCATGGCAAGGAGGACCTTTTTGTACTCAGATTCAACGTTCGCTTTATCATTATTGTCATTTGTCTGGCTTCGTACAACCCACATCTCAGAAATTGGGTGATACCTATCGAGAAAATAACGTGCGAACAACAACTTTTGCAACTCTAAAGCCATAATTATGGCAGTAATAAGCATGACCTGGACGAGAATTGACATGGGTAATATAGACTGTAACACCTCGTTGGGTTAGATAATCGGGCTGCGCATAAACCAGAAAAAAGATTTTCCTCGATTCTTATTTAATTAGACGGTAATAAGATGTAAAAAATAAGGTATGCGCTCCATTTTCACGAATTTTACTCGTTTCATATTTTCCGATGAAAAAATGCGAAGGTTTTAAAGTAGTTATTATGTAAAACAACTTTTTATGATTTTGTATGTCTGCAACATTGAGTATGAAGCGTTGTCACTTTACTGCATTGCCATGACAAAATATTAGGTAAATAAGTTTCTAGGTGCATGGCTCTGTTTCAAAAATTTAACTGTTCGCTTAAAGGCATTTCAGTTTCGGAAACCAAGTTTCACTTTGAGCTTCTTTGGTGTATTCCCATCTTTAGATCCATGTACAAATTCCGTGCCAGAAAATCCCTCCCAAAATATTTTATTGATCGTTGCATAAACAAAAGTATAGATGGCGCTGGAATTTTTAAATACGTCACACAAAGCCAAGGCCCAGCAAAATTGTAACTCGTCAGTTTGTCGCAATTAAGTTTACCAATTTTTTCAGTTTAAATTATGATCTCACCTTTCAAGGCTTTCATCAGTTTGTAATCAATTTTACCATAAGGGATTCTTTTAAATTAATAAGTTGGCAATTTACAAGCTGATCAAGCTCGACCAGCCTTACAGTCGAAGAATGAGAACACACTGAAAGTGAATGCTTAATTTTGACGGGCTTCTTCCCTGCTTGTTTTCATCGTCTTTTTTCCAGATTTGGGGCGCACAATGAACGCTGATATCAGCGTGATGGTCAGAGTGCTTGGTGGCGCCACTGCATGCGTTATGCTAGGTGAAACATTCTGCGTAAAATCTTCCACATGCATGTGCATTAGCATCTCATGATGAGTGCAGGACACGTTTTTACGGTACATATATATATGCGGCATATAATCTACATGTATGGCTAAACTTTTAAACAATAGTGATCTGTGTACCACTATATGTGTCTTACAAATCTGCTTTCAGATATAAGCGCTTCTTGTAAGCTCAGCCTGGCTCGGTAACCCAACTTTGTGTACGCCCTCATTTAAAACGCATGCCGCATTCTTATCCCGCTTGGTGACGCTAGTGTACGCCGAGTGGGCAGCGCCTGCAATAAGTATTCAGTGTGTTCTCACCCAAAGACTTGAATAGCAGAACTGCTAACCGGATGCTTTTTCAGTAGTTTTTAATTTTGCCAAAGGCCGATCAGGTCGTGCCAGCTCAATTTTTTACCTTAGTAGCAACTTAGACAAATAATAATTTAGGTTGGTTGTCAGACAGTTGCTCTGAGTGGTGACAGGATTTTCAAGAGTTATTGTGGATTTCTGAGCATCTCTCCATATAATGCGGAACCTTTTTTTCGAGCATACGAAATTCTGCTTAACCGCAAAACTGCTCGATGCTCAGTCGGTGCTCTACATTACCAATTCAGATCCCATTTTTCATATGAAAGTGGCTCATTTGTCAGCGGGATATCTTCTCTGGTCAAGCTCTTTACTCGCGCTTAACTTTCGATGTTTATGTTACGCTCAACCTTGATAACAAACTAGAAGGCCTCTTAACGACACTAATTATTACAAATTCACAAGCGTGAAAATGCCAGCAGGCTAGCTACTTCAATGCTAACTGCTGATGATATACATGTATTTAGTTGATGTTGTTGATCGAGCTCAGAAGTGCTCCACATACTGAGGCCTTACATGGGAACCTAGTTTCGTGGGGGTGTTTTTGGTACTGCACGGGTTAAGGTCATTTTTTAACGTAACAATGACCCAACTGTCTTAATTAGCACGATTAGCACTCACCGGCCTTGAATTGCATTGTTTCTCCGCATTACCTGTTCCCCTATAGCATTTGCACCCAGTTTAACCTTAACTGCGATTAAATCGGCAGTAACACACGACATGAGTACGAGTGACTCAGATTTTCACTGTCTTGAAATGACTCGATTTATGGTCAGCAAGGACGAATCAATGCGCGTGTCTTTAATTGAAAATCAAGTTGCATATTTTGTAACGTTTGGTGAAACTCGGAAGAATTCGGAAAAAAATGACGGTATCTCAATCAACCTTCACCCATTTTATGAACAGTTTCATTAGCATAATTTTTCGATTTTAGAAGGTGGCGTACATTTTGTCTTTTCTGGTCACGATTTTCAGATTGTTGGCAAAATTGACATGCAGCGAGTGGTCACTAGTCTAAGAAACCTATAAGATGTACAGTAGAGTTGATGAGGTGTCTTAGAGTGCCTCATTCTCTATGATACGAAGGTACACTGTAGAGATTTATTCAGAAGTTTAATGGTTTTGATAAAATTGTAAGACTTTTTCGTGCGCCCTCACCCGGACGAATTTAGTGTAAAATTGCTGAAAGCTGCAATTGATTTACTGCATTTACATGTACATAAAGTTCCACGTATATTTTTGCAGAACGAAGTTACGCACACTAAATGGAATGCAGTAGGAGTAGACAAACTAAAGTTTTCGAAATCGCACTTTGACAGTCGTGAAGTCACTCGAGTACATGTTAAAATGTTTTAACCAATTAGCGTGCCATGCAGTTTTGCATATGCATGAGACTTCATTACTGCCATGGTGTGATTTGCAAAAGTTACAGTTATTTGATGTTGTGTTTTTGAAAAGGTATAGGCTCGAAACCGGTACATCTAATTTCAAAAAGCACCATATACAGCAGGAAGTGTAATACACTGGACGTACAGCCGCACCATTAAATCAGGCTGGCCACAGATCAGGAAAGTCAGGGAAATGTCAGGAAATTTGTGAGTGGTCTGGGAAATTTTCCAAAATGAAAGCAAAATGCTGTCCCTGCACTCAGTCTGGTAGCAGCTCCATCCCCAATCCTCTTCAGCTAGACGTCTAACAAATTCTAGTGTTTTGCCAAGCTTCTTATTGCAATTGTTATTTTATTTTTCACTATGACAAAAAAATTGATAAGCATTAACGAGTAAGTTTTGGTCAGGGAATTTTGGATTTTAGTCAGGGAAAAGTCAAGGAAATTGAAAACGAACATTTTGTGGCCACCCTGTAAATGGACCATTTCTTTTCATGAAATTAATGCTTCATTTTAAAGAAAAAAAAATAAGTCTGGCCATATGGTGAACTCCTATATATGGTGAACTAAAAACATACTTGAAAAATACATGTATACGAAGCAATGGTTTTATCATTGTAGTATCAAATGCACATTAAAAAAAACAAAAAAAACCACGATTTTGATAAAAAAAACGGAAGGCCATTCCATTGAAATTACCAAAATGTTACGATTTGACAACCTAGGAAACTAAAACGAAACTTGGTTTCTGAAAATGCAGGAAACTCAGAAATAGAAAATCGATACCAATTCGGAAAGTTGCAGTTTGTTTCCTTGATGTGTTCCTACCTTTTTAGTCATCGTTGCAGCAATTATACATGTATCATCATTCAAAACAATGAGCATCTCATATAATTTTAGAAGTATATTAAAAGCCATTCGGAAATTCTAGATGATGGACTGATCAAAACCTTCTGGAAGAATTTCGTTTATAAATAATATTTTGATATAAAACTAATGCAAACAATTTTGCGATTGAAATGGCCCAAAATGGATGGGGATCGTTTTTGAGTGGGCACAAAAATACAGTACATGACTTATGATGACTACATGTACATGGGCACGTTATTCAGTTCATTTTTTCCAAAATTTTAATTGCATGCGCTCTTTTTTGCCGGCTCTACTGCAGATCGGTTAATCATACGTACAGTATTTGAATGCAAATTGGTGATAAATCCTCAAGCCAACTGCCAGCATAAGTCAAGAGTCAAATTTACCGAAAATGTATGGTTGCCAAGTTTCAAGAATTGTAATGAGGAACCAAGCAAACCTCCCACTAAGTCTGTATGAAATGCACTGCAAAGCTGACTCAGAGAAACTTGAATAAACACTTGAAATGGTTAGGAAAATGTTGAGACCCCTTACCAAAAGATCTGCTATGAAATTGTGATTAAAACATACCGTGTATACTTAAAACGTAATTTAGCAAATAATGTCTCCCATAGCAGGATTTCACAGATCTTCATTAATCAGAGATTTGGCAAGCTTTTTGTCGGTTAATTAAGGTTCTATTCGATCTACCATTGGTCAGATGGTATTTTATTCTGCTATATTGACATTATGACCCAATTTATTGACATGTACTCCTTAAATGAGTCTTATACGTAACTGCAAGGGCACCTTTAAAAGCAGTGAACAACTAAATAAAATATCGTATGATTTTATATTGATATAAAATTGCGTAATTGATTGGCTGATTGCAGAAAATTTTAGCTTGTAAGGTTGGGAATTGATTTTGCGACGTCCTATCAGGAAGGAAAATGTCCATAGCATGTCATTAATGAAAAATAAATTGCTTACATGCACATGTGTATCATGGTGGGTTTTAATCCCCTTAGTTTGAAAAACAATGACCAATATTGTGCATCATTAAAAGACGGATTTGTACGTACTATAAGTGTAATAGTAAATGCTATCACAGTAGAACCTCGTTTATATGAACTCATCAGCACGTGGCTCCTGCCGACCAGACGGTGCGTTTTTTGGCTGGTGCAGGCCTCAACCATGGGAAAATAAATTAAAAATTAATTCAAAAACGCAAAAAAACCTCTTGTTTACAAATACCAACCTAGGGCATGAATGAACCGTGATGTTTTTGTAGACTGGTACGATAAACACATTCATACTTTTCGATTTTTCGATATATGAACTTTCGATTATATGAACCACCTCTGGCCCCAATCTATATATCTACATGTATATCTATATATATAAAATAGAAAACTACGCCCTTTTGTTTATGAGGCCAGCCAATCCTGTTGCGTTTGCTTGTTTAAATGTGACCCTTCTTGCTTCAGCTTAAATCCGTGCGATTGGCCGTTCGTGGCACACCCCCAGGAGCGCGAACTCCGTGGGGAATAACAAGGTCATAAATCTTCTCTAACTTGCCCTGGACCATAAAACTGTCAAACAGGTTTCCCGTCCCCCCTCCGGGATGTATCCAGGTCAAGTGCCGCCATCTTTTTGCGATAAAGGCCAGCTAAATCTAACTCCTGATCGCATAAAAGGGGTTAGAAAATCAAACAACATTTTTACCCGGGCAAAGCCGGGTATTACCGCTAGTACAGTATTTAAAACCCCATCCCCCCCCCCAATTAGGAGCGTGAACTCCGTGGGGAACTCCAAGGCCATAAATCTTTTTTAATTTGCCCCGGGCCATAAAGCTGTCAAAGAAGTTTCCCGTCCCCCATCCGGGATGTATCCAGATCATATAGCGCCATCTTTTGGAGATAAAGACAGCTAAATCTAATTCCTGATCGCTTAAAAGGGGTTAGAAAATCAAACAACAGTTTTCACCCGGGCAAGGCCGGGTTTTTCCGCTAGTTAGTTCATATAAGAGTTTCTACTGTAAATGATAACTGACCAAAATTGTTTCTGAAAGATTAATAAATGAGCACTTGTTTGCCTCACAAGCCACTTTTGAAAGTTCCTGATATGAGTCTGTTAACTCACTATCACTCTTCGTAAGATTGTTTTTTGTTTTCATGTACAAAAACGAACGTAATGATGGGCACTGTATTAAGCTGTTCGTGCGATTTCTATGCCTGTCTGCTTTCAACTAATATTTCAATTTTAATTATTTATTCAGGAAACGAGCCACTGTTGGGGAATGTCTGCATCACCCTTGGATAAAGGTAAGTCTTCAAGAAAACAGTTTCATGATTGCATGAGAAGACTAATAGTTTTGTTATTGGGTAAAATTAGCCCCTACGTTCATTCGGAGTTTTCCCAGATTTTAACCTTGGTATTTTTTATACAGTCCAGAAGTTTAATTGAAGAAGGCGTAAAACGAACCAAAGTCGTGAGCAACAAGTTTGAAGTATTCAATGCTAGAAAAAGATGGAAGGTGAGCGATTGAATGAAAACTTGTTATTAAACTTTGTTGTGGAAATCCACTGACCCATGATGTTCTCTGCATAACGTTAATTTTGTTAATACCAATTTGACTAATTACTAAACTAAAGGCGCCAGTACATGTTGGACTACAATGCTTCCTTAACCATATTTGCAAACATATGGAATGTGTTGGGTCGGTTTGTATTTTTAACTTTATTTTCCTTTTTCTAGGAATCCGCTAAAGTTGTATCACTATGCAACCGTCTTTCACAAAGTGCCAAATTACGTTACCGAAGTATGGAGTTGACGGAGGAGTCCAGCCAGGAGATCATTATCACTGGCCACTTTGATGTGAGTTGTTTCAATCTGTATTTCGCAAGTAGGATTGAAGTGTTTTGGGGTAAATATTTAATAGTGATACCATTAATATGGTTACATCAGACTACTGATCATTAGTTTCATTTTTGGTTCTCTGCATGCTGCTGGATTTTGAATTTGGTTGATTTCATATTTTGAATCACGTGATATATGCATACAGTATTTTGAATACATGCATGATGACAAAATCTGCATATGGTCCAATGATTGGCAATGAGTCATCAATCATCTAAGACTATGATTTGTAGCACATCCTTTAAGATGGGTACTCACTATAGGAGTCGCTCAATCGCTCCCAAGGTGTATAAACGCCACTTTACATGCACTAATTGATAGAGATCTATTGAGATACACTACCCTGTCCTACACCCCAGGGGTTAACTTTCAAGTACAAATTCCACAGTAAAAAGCGTTACAAACGATGCAATTAACATCCCAAAACTTATTTCCATATATATATATATATTTTTGCTTGATATATTTCCCCGTGTGTTGGGGAAAACTTCCATTGCAAATATACATATACGTGTATTTCCAGAGTAGAAAATGATCCTAGTAACTTATTTCATGCAAGAAACTGACGTCATAGGTTTTACAGTCATGCAAAAAGTTTTTTTTCGTTGGATAGCAAATCAGGAATGACATACACACATCATATTCTGATCTGAAGTTCAGAAGTCAGGTTACCCACATTTCCCTGTACTGGCATATACTGCGGGGATATATTCTGAAAATACCGCTCCATGTGTGCAGCAACAAAACATTGTTTCAGTTGAAATAACTTTCCATCATTATCTCGCAATTTATTTCCGGATTTAACTTTCCTGGATAGTTGGATACCGAGCTAGTTGGCTTAGATCGAGGTTAGCATCCTCGTCTTGCATTCGGTAGACCCAGGTTCGATTCTCGGGTCGGCTATTCTCGATTGTGATTTTTCATGGTTTCCCACAATTCCTCCAGGCGAATGCTAAGATAGTTCCTATAGTAAATCGGCCATGACCGTCTTCCTATGTGATTTCGGGATCAATCATGACCAGATTAATTAGCCTGATTTAAACTGTATGATGATCCCCCCTGCCAAATGGTACTATGTGCTGACCGCAGGGTAAAGAATAGAATAGAATAGTATACTGACTGCAGGGTAAGGAATTGAATTGAAAATTGAATTGCTGCAATGGTTAAGTTCATGATATCGGCTCTGTCCCCCACAATTGGGCCGCAAACGCTGCACAAACCCCATTCATTTCCGACGTCCATTTCTGATGTACACCCTTCTAGAATCTAGGGCGAAAATTCCCTCTGACTTTGTTTCCTAAATAAGCCGCCAGGCGGAGGGTCCATCTGTGGCGGTGGCGGAATGCTTCGAAAGCACCAAGCGCTCCCCCAATTTGATTTCGCCGCTCTTTTGGCGTTTGCTGGGCATCTGCCCCGAGGATGTTGAGCTGCTCCGTAGCGCTCCAACCTCGCTCCTTTTCCGTGTTAAAAGGGGTGAGCTGGCTGACACGGATCCGTCCGCCGTCGAAAGTAAACACGATGCGTGAGTGCAACCCGGATTTTTCGCAGTTTATCGAGATGCGCGTCATTTTTTCGATGCGAATTTGAAGTTCGGACAAAAGACGAAGGTGCGAGGATTTCTTTCGTCTTGACCACGGTCCGAGACGATTATGTGCCCGGATTCGTTGGTTTTTCGCAGAGTCGCTCATGCTGCTGCACTGCGAAGGCTAGAAAATCGATGTGGCTGGCACCAGTCCCAGTGTTTGCATGATCGAGGAAGTAAATATTTGAACTCGGTTTAGCCTACATTTCAACGGGATCGGAAAACAGCGCTTAAATTGGTGCACCATGGCCAGTTAACAGGAATTTGGTCGTCCCGAATGCCAGCCCGGGTCAGTACAGCACTTGCATGCTCAGCTTTAAATGGCTGCTTCGAGCATGGAAATTGATGTGAAACTGGGACCAGCCATTCATGGTTCGGAGGTAAGAAATTAAGGCTTGGTCCGAATTTGCATACTGATGCGAGTTTAATTGTTTGTAATTTGCCTCGAATTAAGAGCAATCGATATGAGAAGTGCCCGCGATGATGTCGTGCGTTGTCGAACGTACTTTTGCATTTTTTGACACATCCATGGGCCACTCACGTCATCAACCCCCCCTGGCCGAGGCGCTTCCGTGCAACTTGGACCATGCATGCAGTTTTTTTGCAAATTTTGACTAAAAATGATGCATCTTCTAAAGATTGCCAACGTGTCAGTTATATTTTCCCCGAGGCTGGATTGCCAGCTGGACTATCAAGGTTTTCGCAGAAGTGCCCGGGCAATACTGTAGGCGAGACGAATGAATTACGCCCCCAAAATTCACACTTAACAAGGTCCTTAGGAAATTTTTTCAACAACTACGCATGTTTATGAAAAAAGAGGTGACATGCTGCTGTAATATTAATGTTCCATAACCATGCACCTACTAAACTCCGCACCATGACAGCTTGACGGTCCCATGTGACATATGTCCGACTCAATCAAGCTACCGTATGTTCAGGAAGTCAAGACCTGGCCTAGTGCGCCTTGTCTGGTGTCTTATTTAATCGAAGACCTAAATTTCAAATAAAATCAAACACCGAACTGGTTCGAAAGCGTGTGTCAATTCAAGTTTTAAGCCGGATGACCATGCAGTTTGACCTCTGAGAAACTTCGAAGTTACCTACAGGCTGAAAGTGCCCTGCTTGCCGTTTAAACACATTAAACCGTACACGTGACTTTGTCCAGTCTGTTCTTAAATAAATTCACACTGTCACAGTTCGCAAACACATCTCCAGGTATGCGATTCCAGGCATCGATCACATTATGGCTGAAGAAATACTTCCTCGGATCAAGGCGAGCTCTTGGTTTGAGCTAAGCCAGTTCGATGGCCCCGGGGATCACCTGGCCGAAAATCGAAAAAGTCATGGCAGCATCTTGGTGCTCTTTTTATAATTTTAAACGCCTCGATTTGCATGCCACGAGTTCTTCGTGCATCCAATGTTGTCAGTTTAAAGCGCTTTAGCCTGTTTTCATGGGCTTGTTTACACGTCTCAATCAACCTTCTAATTCACATCTTGTCTCCCATATCTTCATGCCTAACAATCGCTGTAGAAGTAGGCATAATCGTTCTAAACCTCTGACTGAGCTCCGTGCTAATACGGATGCTTACTATTGGTCTTTCTTTTTGAATGCGATTAGACGTTGGAACAATCTTCCTGACGATAGTTCAGATTTAACTCGAGTTCAATTTAACAATGATGACTAGGTCGCAAATGATGTAGGAGCTTTCCCCTAAAAATGGGCCTGACCCCCCTACCAAATGGCATTTAATTGCTGACTGTAGGGTACTGAATTGAATTGAGAGGATTGAGAGGTGACCCACTCGTGTCAATCGTCTGGTGGCCAGCCGCTGCACACGACAATGCCGGACGACCCTGTCAGCTTTACAGTCGGTGATGGTGGAACGAATCTTGTCGATCTTGTCATTGAGTCAAGTAGGCCTATTATTTATGCAGCAATTTATAAAGTAGAGCAAACTTCCGGATGCACACAACAGCTGTATGTGAACCTTAATTGATGACCCCTTCTAACTACAAGTTCTAAATTCATACATGTCGTGGTAGGAACTTTTCTCAGCAAAACTCATCTCTTGACTGTAGGAAAATGCAATTTCGCAAACTTGGATTTTGCTCCTCGTCTTTTGTGATGGGGTCAATAGCCTTTCCTGCCTTCCGGTAGTGAAATTCATCATTTAGTTGAAAGATGTCAAACTTTTAGATTTTTTTTGTGGGCGATTTAATTGATAGTTTATTTGAGATCGTTTGACTTATCGTCAATCATCTGGAAACATTAGAATGAACAACGTTGAAACCATCGGCAAAGATCATAATTTTTTTTAATTTTTATGGAATTTGACAAGTAATTTTTCGTATATTACAAATTAAATTCAGCCGCGACGTCACCTTGCTTCAGTAATTCTTGTAAATACTTTTTGGGATGTACAGTGCTACATGTACGGTGAGGGAATTTAAGAAGTATTTCAACACCCTAAAAATGTCGAATAACTTAATAAATAATTACATTTTTGCAATGAAATATTTACTGAAACAAATGAAAGATAATCCTGACTTTGCCTGACTAAAATTAAAGTTAAATAGCTTCCTTTTTTTGAAAAAAGAAAAACGTCTTCAATAATGCACGTAATTTTTATTTATTAAGCACACAATTATCTGACAACATGCCCATTGATTTGTTCAATAACAATTAAGGATGGGTGGAAAAGCCTGGGTATAGATACATGTTGTCATTTCACCAAATAATAATTTTTGCCCGACTTCAGCCTGACTTTTCATTAAATTTTGACAAAGTTGCCTGACTTTGCAGGTCAGTGGCAACCCAGTATACATCTCAGTTTGAGATGGGCGAGCCGAGTCGAGTTTTTCGAGTTTTGATTGGAATCGATTACTCGAGATTCACTGACTCGGAAAAAATTGCTTTACCATTAATTAGCTATGAAGTAGCCCGATGCTATTGTTGTTAGAGTCGAGTTAGCTTTTGGAAGATTTGAAATTGTTGAAATTCCGAGCTACACGGCTCAAAAACAGTTGCTCAAACTCGGCATTTAAACACCAAAAACCTCATTTTGACTCGAAAGCTCAGTTTGATCCTTTAGGTCTCGATCCTTTGCTAACAGACTGTTGAATTACTTTTCCCCCACTCATTTTACTATTTTTCTTTATAATGTATTTAATGTTCATAGTTTCAAGCTGCAATTTTTGTAAAGTGTCTGCATGATTAATATCTTTCATTTGTTTTACTAAGCATTTCATTGCAAAATTGTAATTATTTATTAAGTTCTTCGACTTTTTTAGGGTGTTAAAATTCTTTTTTCCCTCGCTGTACGCCGGCGAAATATTACTTGACTTTCATTTTTTTGCTGTTTTTAAGTATTGTATATGTACTGTATTGCAAATGGATGCCAGAAATATGTACATGTACCCCGGAAGCTACTTTTTCTTTGAAGGTCATAATTTATGGAGGTGGTTTTTCCTTAACGTATAGCCTACGCTCGTATTTTTGGTTTTACCGTGCACCTACATGAACATGTATCATATCTGTAAAATGTCTCGATTATATTAAGTGTTATTCGTACACGTACATGACTTCTACATGTGTATACAGTATACAGTACGTTCGTCGATATCGGCGTTTACAACATCAGGTTCAAACAAACTTTTGGAACGATGCTTTTCTTGGGACGTGGTATTTTATTTAAATAGCGATAATCTATCAGGGTTTCCCCCTGCCTGGAAAAGTCAGGGAACTTGAGAATGTCTGGAAAATTCAAGTATGAATAATTCATTTTGAAAAAATCAGGGAAATTTAACGTATTAATGTTGTCACAAACCAAAATTAATGTTTCCGCGTGGTTAACTCAGGGCGTATTTGCAACATTACAAATTGGCAAAATTTCTAACAGCTTCCGAGGAAAAATTTGCGAAATTATTGACCTATTCCGATGATAAATTTGCCAAATTTTCAAACTTTTCGTAATATGAATTTGCAACACAGTATTTCCAAACTTTTCCGACACAAATTTTCCAAATTTTCAACAGATCACGAGGACAACTTTGCAAAAATTTTAACCTTTTCAGAGTAAAAATTTTGAGAATTTTCTATATTTTCGAAATAAAAATTTAATCAAAAAAAATCATGCTAATTTTGTTGATTTTCTAAAAAAATTTAAAGTTGTAATTAGTAAAATTTGCAAAATACTGAATATTGTCCTGTGTTATTTTGCAAAATGTTGGATATTGGAATATGTTAATATTGACATTATCATTGGTCAAGGCAATTTGTTTAAAAACCAGGAAAAGTCAGGGAAGTTGAAAAGTTAATTTCTGGGGAAACCCTGTCTACGCTGTTCAAACGATATACAGTATACACTTGTATTTCGTCCATCCTAAAATTCGATTGAATTTATTCAATTAGGTAAGCTAATTGTCATTGCGCTTGAAGTCCAATTAGAGCGATTTCCACCCTTTTCAGTTCTAATTCAGGAATTTAATTATGAGCAATCGCCGACAAAATTAGTCAGGCGTGCAATTTGCCAATCATCATTCACGTACTGAGTATACTTACATGTGCAGTATACTTAAGCGAACTGTTAGATTTGACTTTTACAGTGTGGTATGCTAGAACCAGCAGTATAGCCAGAAAGGAAATGACTGATATTGCTTTTCAACTGCGTTATGTTTCGTTTAATTATGGCTACGAGTTTCCAGATACTGTATATGCCTCAATTCAATACTTTACCCTGCAGTCAGTACATAGTAGCCTATAATTTGGCAGGGGGGATTATTATACAATACCCCAACATCACAATTAAGTTAATTTTCCCGTAAATTACCGGGACTTTAAGACGAGGATGGGATGGAAAGACAGCCAGGAACTATCTCAGCATTAGGCTAAAGGAATTGTAGGAAACCATGAAAAAAACACAATCGAGGATAGCCGACCCGGAAAACGAAGCTGGGTCTACCGAATGCAAGACGAGGATGCTCACCTCTCAAGAGTGTACATAATTGTCTGTCCTCATGAGAAGTTATCTTTATTTGACGATAATTAATATGACCGTATTAATTGATTAAATATACTGACTGTATTAATAGATTAAAGCAGCGCTGGCAGCATCCAGAAAATGGTATTGTTATCTACGTTCGGCTTTATCCTCTCATGAAATGGGTGCATCATGCATGCCTGGTTATAAGAACTCATCTTCCATACTTAAATTGAGGTACATGTACTGTACATCCCTCCAACCTGACGAAATTTCGTTTTACTCCATAGAATAATTTACCAAGCAAGCTTGATCGTATACCTATTGACATCAAGCTCTGCTTTAGGCAAGATTTACATTAGTTTTAGCCCTATTTTCCGCATATTTTTTGTTGGCACGCTTATTATATGAGAAATTACGCAATTTATACTCTACAACCTAGCTGGAATAACAATTACCTTGACTACAACGATTCACGAAGGTTGCTGCTGTACGTCAAAATAGCGATGCTGAATATGGTAATTTAGAAACTGGATTTATAAAACTTTTTTATATCAATTAAACTATAGCTATGCCCGGCCACTCGTTGCAATGGCTGAAATTTAATTTTCTAAAATACGCGGAAAATCCATAAGAGTACAGCCGCCGATGCATTCGATGCGTAAATGTACGCCTGTACGTTTTCCAAAAGTGTCCATGCTTGTAGACATGTGGCCATTTAATCGAATTAAGCGATGAGAGGATCCAATTAAGCGGCTTTTTAATAGTAGGGCAGTATGGGGAAAAATCCGTTCTGAAGGTTTTGATCGAATAAAATGGTTGATCGGATTAAGTTTGATCGAATTAAGCGTCTTTTACTATAAATACGTGTAATTTTTGGGGGGCGATTTCGATCAGGACTACGTACGGAAGATGCTCCCAGGCTAAACTAAATATATGTAAGTCAGGAAAATGTCTCTCGAAAAATTATTCTTTTTATACTCATAAGTGGTAGGCTACTCAGATAAAATCCATGCGAATCGTACTTTGGCACTCGTGAAGTAACGTTTGCTGCAAAAGGACAGCATTGACATGTTTACAAAACATCGATAACAACAAGTGGATTCTCTAAACGCGACGTGACGATTTACAAAATACGATTCGTACTGTGTAACACTGTTTGGGTACCCCTGACATCTGAAAATTAAGTTAACTTCTGGCGATCTATACTATAGCGGGCATAAACATTTGCTAGCATTAGAGCTTTATTGATGTTGACCTTGCAATGTCAACAGATAAAAATTAAGCAATTCCTCAACGGAATTAAACTCTTAAATTTAAAAATGTTCCTTGTAAGGAAGTCATGTCATCGAACATCAGGTTTTTAATCTGTTCCCTGAACATACAGCGCAAGAGCATGCAAAACATTGTTCTCGGAATTTTGTTCGCAATTGCCTTCACGTGCAGGTGTAGGTATCAGTTCTAGAATCGGTATATAACTTTTCCACGATACATTGTTTAGTTTGGCGTAATGTTTTTTTAGTGAATAAAAAAATGCTGTAATTTGTTTTTAATTTCAATCGAATGTAAAGTTTAAACAACGTCTAAGTTGCATTGCATATACACTCAGACGGATATTTACTACATGAATTTCATTGATTTAAAAATGTTTATTTAAAATTAATGATTTTTAATATTGTAATGGGATATTCTTTTTAACAATAACAATGACGAAAAT